>ATSW01008312.1:0-10619 GCA_000444245.1 Botryllus schlosseri | reverse complement strand
GAATATGGTAATTCAATTTTGTATCCATTTCATTCCATGCATTTTCTTCCATATAATGACATATTTCGGTAATGTGCCGAGCACTTGAAATCCGGGCAGCGAGCTTGTACCAGCTATATTCTAGAATCGAAGGATTAAAAATAAATTGATGTAGGAATGATCAGGGTGCGAATTAGACTGGCCTTAGCATACATAGCAGAGTTGGAACCAAGTCACGAAGTTTCGAGTAACAGTGTCACGTTTATAGTTTTGATTCGAGTCAAGTCGAGTCATTTTCAATTCACCACCGAGTCGAGTCCGAGTCCAAGCCGGGGAGCACTGGGTCAAGTCCGAGTCATAGTGTTAAGACTCGGATCTTAGTCCAAGTCATTGTGTTCAATGTTCAGTTTCGGCTTCAAGTCATGTTCATCCCCACAGCTCTGTTTGAGTGATGTCGATTACCTCGCATTCCTAATATTTTAATTTTGCTCACTCTTATCAGTTTTTGGCCCAATTTATCAGTTGATAAGTATGGCCTTATAGAATAATAGCCAGTAATGTGTTAACTTGACTAATGACTATTCTTCGAAATTGTAATAAAATGACTGTCTTGGCCGTCCGAACCCTACAGAGCGTTACCCTACGCAGTCATAATGATATTTAGACATATGCCAAAGTGCCAAAATAGCTTATTTTTAGCATTTCTCAGATTTTATTTTTGGCAATTTTGGCACCCATGATTAAATATTTGTAGACTCGAATTAACCATCTACGTTTTAGTTTTGTCTTACTCATCAAAAGAAAGTCAGAAGACATGCAGTGCCCATTCAGTGGACCAATGAACAGTTACAAGTCAAATATGAATTGATAACTATGTTGGACGGTGAATTCTGGCATCTCAAACCGATTTATTCTGCAATAGGGAATGTCAATATTAGATTCACCATATAGCCTACGTACAAAATTACCGGCATTCACACAGATCATAATACTAGCTATCATAAAAATTGAAAAGGGTTGTTGATACTTTTGGACCGCACCCTTCACTACCAAACCATTAGTAACCATAGGTGGCTTCAATTTTCAATGTATTATGAAATAATACCCACCTGGAGAAGCAAAATCTATGTCTGTAAGGGACGTATACATGGTATTGCATCCATGCGACTGAGGACTTTGCACCATGTATCATCACGCTATCGGTGATTTAACCATGGAGGTATTTTTCAATCGCCAGTTAAAGGTGAACAGAGTTTGGTTTAATGCGCCATGGGACGAGCGCGACGGCTATATGATAACCTATAACAAAGTGCACGAGCGGTAACAACAATAAAATATACCCATAGTTGCTGGCCACTGCGCAAAACCCACAAATTCGGGCTCTCGTTCACGGATTCCAAAATATGCTGATTACTACAGAAAACAATACTTCGGGGAGTTGGGGACTAGGATCATCCATACTTCCTAATCTCTGAATGTATCACTCTACTACAGCAGTGGTTCTTAACCTTGTCTCCCCCAGGGGGCGATTTGGATTTTAAAGGGGGCGAAAATGCTCAGGGGGCGAAATGGGGGGTGTTAAGATCAGGAGCGGTATGGGGGACACTGAAGAAGAATGGTTTCGCAGTAGATGGTGTACTAAGGACATCTGATTATCTAGTAGAACAATAGTTCTATATATCACTGAGTTCTCATTGCAAACTAACATTTGACAAAATCTGTCAGATCACAACGTTTTTCGTTGAGCTCATTGCGAAATATCCACCGACCATGTTGTCATGAATGCGGTGGTATATTTTAATTTATGTAAAATGAATTTGGCGTACTTTTGGATCGCAAACTCCCCGTTACAACACTTCCATTACGCTAGCTACTCTCTCTAAGTCGTTTCGACACCTAGGCCTACCCATCTTTTCATTGTATCGCAGTTTTGTGCTGTTTTGAAATGATAAAAATATTAATAAGCTGATAGTTATACTGATAGCTCCGGTTATTTTCCACAAAATGTTTTGAAATAGGTATTTTATCCTGCAGCACACTGCATGTCGAAATCGAAAAAGCAATGTAGGCTACTGCACAACTTTTGAAAGTGATGCCCTTTGTACCCGAAAGATGCTTTGAAGCTATTTGGCCGAAATAATTAAATAAATATACTGCTATTTGAAAGCTACAAAATTAAATCATTAGAATATTTCTTCATCCTATCATTAAGGACGATACTGCTTAATATTGTTACCCTATTCATGTTAAATTTTATAGCTAGGTGCAGGACTAAATTTAATGTGAGCAAATCTCTACCATATTCTCAGTTGATTTAGTAGTGACACAAAGCAATACAAAAACAATGCATATAACAACCTGGATTTGATCCCGAAAATAGCACATACAATAGGGGTGCCATACGTCCGGAATTTCCAGGACATGTCCGGAAATTCACTGTTCAAACTTGCGTCTAGGACAGGGGTTCTCAACCTGGGGGCGCGGGAGGCTCTCAGGGGTGGCGCGAGAAATTGACAAAGTCTGTATAAATTGTGACTAATCATGTGTTTCGCAACCATTCTGAAAAGACGATTGTTGAAGATTAAACTTATTTCGTATTCTAGAAAGCTTGGCAAACTCAAACTCCAGCAGTCGCGCTCAACGGAGTATAGGCTGAGTTCAACTTCATCTGGGCAAATTTTCGATATTTGTTGAAGATTTAGAGCAATTCCTACGTACAAGCCATTCATTACTTAGCTTTGGCAGTAGCCTAAATCTCAGTGCGCTAGGTAGCTGTTATTAATAGCTGGCGAACTGCACTACCTAAGACAGACTGACATGCAATATAGGTTGCCCGGTTTCGCCCTCAATTAGGCTATAAATCCACACAGTTTAATATATTTTCAAAACTGATCAAATTTAGCATGGCAGGACAGAACGACGCCGTGCTCTCTGTAGTCACTATACCAGCATCAGGATTAGTCTCAGTGCAACCTACTTTGAAATTAATTGATGTCCTGTTGAATGTTTTTTTGTTATTTTCAATCAAGTTTGGGGAAATTTGCCAGCAATGTAAAAGACTCAACAACTGGAATGCGGATTCATGATTTGCGTAAGATATACCTTATGCATACTATTAGATTAGGGGTGGGCAACCTGCGCCCGTACAGCCGCATGCGGCCGTAGTAGGGAACTTGTGCGGCCGTTGACGCCTGATTCAATTAGTATGTGTTGGCGGCCGTAGACATGCAAATTGCAATTTGCGATTTCGAATTCACTCCCGAATTTTCGAGAGATTTTATTTAATTTTGAAATTTTCTGCGCGCTCCGCGCAATTCAACAAGACTCCATTTTTCGATTTTAATGCAGCAGCGCCCTTCCTAATCTGAGCCGGAATGGGAATCATCAAGAAATAACAACTCATTCGGGACTCTGAAAAATTTTCGCGCCCGGCGCGACAATATGCATTCCCAGCAACTATTCATAACATTGCCACTCGCGATTTCGGTGCGTACAATAGGCCGTTGTGAAAGGGGAATGGATATGGATGGTTTACCATAGGTATTTTGCGTCCAGATCGTTCATTGCGGCTATGCCCTGGAATGCGGCCTTAAGCTACATAAGTAATGGAAATACGACCATGATTAGCAAAAAGGTTGCCCACCTCTGTATTAGATGATGTGCTCATTTTGACATGACGGTAGATGCAAGGGGAGTCAGGGGGGGGCGCGATTTTTTTGACCATCGCTAAGGGGGGCGCGTGTCAAAAAAGGTTGAGAACCGCTGGTCAAGGAGGAATTTCTAAAATATGCCTAAATGTCCGGAATTTTGAATGCTTAACGTAGGCTCAAAGTTTTTTCGTAAATCAGCATAATTGCATTATTTTTGGGGATATTTATGTAACATGATATTTTTCTTCGCGCATCGCGCGATTTACAGCAGATTTATTGATTTTAACATGGGGACTACCACCCTCGCAAAAACTGCAATAATATATACATATATAATTAATCTTCATGTAAATAAGGCTAATAGTAATCGCAATAATTGGAAAACGGTATATTCCTAGAAATGGTGAAGGCGGTTAAAATGCTTTATTCAAAGATAGTGGTTCCAAACGTGAGGGTCGCCTGCCTTTATTCTGGAGTTCGCGAAGATGTTGAGCATAATCAGCTTCCAAAATAACCCGTGAGTAAGTCTGGGTCAAGGTGCTGAGCAGCTCGTCACATTATGATCTGGGCCACGGAACATTTTCAAATTGGAGATGAATTCGCGACCATAAAGGTTGGAAACCACTGGATGTGGGGGTTTATAAAGCTTCGTGGTGCCGGTTACACAACACACAGCCACATACTCCCGAACCCGGGCGTGACCAATCATTTCAGGTCTATAAGCGAAGCTTTGCTAGTGTGACGTCATATTGACAGACAATCTGCTCATAACTCATTTTCAATTCCGCTAGTGGGCGCTGAAGAGTCTGCGGAATTTGGCTCACAGAAATATGGTAACCCTAACATACAATGATACCGTTAATTAGTCGAGTGGTCTTATAGCAGGGGTGTCAAACATACGGGTCGCATCAGGCCCGCAAGACGATTTCATCCGGCCCGCGAAGCAATTCTGAGTAGATTTGAAAATACTTGCATTCCACCACGGTTCTAACAAATGTTTAGGTTTTTAGTAAGAAATACTTCCACTAAATAATCCTTCGAGGCAACAAATGTTGAATTATGTTCATAGGCTGCATCCAGGGACCATAAGACCCTGACATTGACACCCATGCTTACGAAAAGTAATTCTTCTCAGAAGTGGAAAGGCCATAATGCAAAACCGGTATATGCAAGCTACATTAAAAATAAAATAGTCACAAAATTATGATTCAAATATATGTTGTCGCACCTCTGTATATGTTTTGACTCAAAACGTCACCGGTCTCCACATAAACCCGAATCGCGAATTAAAATACTGATGAACCAAATTGCAACGTGCGCGTATATGCCTATTTTTGAGTTAAATGACTTGCATTACTAATCAAGAAGTCGGGCATTGCAATATCTCGTCCGTCGAATTCCTGTTTCCTTATCAGCTGCAGCAACGTGGCTAGGGTACTAAAATCTGAATCCAGTAGTAATTGCAATGATTCGAGTCGAGCAGTGAAAAACGATTTTTTTCGGGTACCGCAACCGCAATAATACAATAATGAGAGTTAGTTTCGAGACTTTTCCCTGTCCCTCAAGCCTAGAAACCCCCGATGGTGGTGTCGCAGCATCCGCAACTTGTAGCGAATCCAGCGGTGGCGATAGCGTGCAGTGGTGACGATAAGCGCCTGCCACGGCCCGGGTTCGATTCCGTGTCGGAGGTTATTCTGGACTGCTCTTCCCCGCGTCGCTGCTCTTACGGCGACAAAAAATAAGACCCGATGAAAGAGCGCACTTACAAAGGACAGAAAGAGCCGCGGAATAGAGACTAATTTCGGAGAAGGGACTGTGACATCGGGCACCAGGCTGAGGTGCTTCCTTGTTTAAAAGACCGCAACTGGTCGTTCGGCATCATCCTATCTGTTCATTACATCGCATTGTACATTGCAGGAGTGGTCAACTTCTCCAGTCGGCGGGCCCGATATGGGAAATGAAGTACTTGGCGGGCCGGATTCCTGAATCGATGCATTTAACGCGTATTTATCCACCTCTACAAAGATTAATCGTATTTAATGTAAATTTTATCCAAATTTTCAAGAAATCAATTCATTACGGCTGAGTACATGCGGTAATGCCGCTAATGCAAGCATTTTCGTGTTGACGAACTTACGCGTAATCTCCACTCTCGCACTCTAATCACACACACGCGCTAAATAATAACCTTCAGTCACTATCATTTGACGTAAGAAGCAAGTGGTGGGGGATTACGGCAGACTGTGGCCGCGGGCCACATCATCATGTACGACCGGAAACTCTCTGCGGGCCGCTCAAAATCACGTCGCGGGCCGTATGTTGCCCGTCCCTGGTACATTGTGTGTGTCTTGAGCAAATGAAAATACAATCTGACAGTTATTGATTGTTATCATTGACCTATGCATGTTAGTGAGACTGACATTTTGGTAGAGAGGCCTACGGATCATGGTTCTTCAGGATCCGGGTCTAATCCTCTTCGGGAAAATGGAATCCTGGCCTAGTCTGGATCCTGTTTCCGTCTCAAATGTCAAAATCTGTATCAAAAAATATTCTGAACAAGGTTGAGCAATGGAGCATCTATATTCGACGCCTTATACTCATTCACAATCGAATCACTCAGGTACTCTATTTCCCACTGCAGTGCAGAAACTGTGACATGCCAAGCAACATTCTAGCTAAATCTCATCGTGACACAAAACTTCATGTTGCGAAACTTGTCTTTTTATTTGCAACAATATCCGGATATTACCAACCATCTCATTCCTAAAATTAGTTATATATTCATACTAGGCAATAGAAAAATGCCAAGGAATTCCACACTGCACACAGAGTCTAATAGAGTAGTAAATTATAACTTTCAAGGAGAGGGAAGGATTGCGAAAAAACTACTAGCAACTGTGTGGGACTACAGATATATTGGTAGACGACATATACAAAACCAAGACATCTTCAAATGTTCACCTGTAGCAGAGTAGCAGTGGTGTTTTACAATAACAACTGGCTTTACGGATAAGAAAAAAGACTATTACGAGATAGGTATGGAAACTAGGGGCATTTTTTAGAATCTCGATGGCCGTCATAAAGATGGAATACATCACATCTCCTCAACCCATCCAACATATCCAGGAATCATAAGTCGCTAGAAATCTACCAGCACAGAACTGTACCTTTTCAAGCTATATTGCACAGCGATACACCAATTTACGATCAACTAAAAATGGTACTGTAATAAATTAAGATGCGGAAGAAAAGAATCAATACTCACACTTACTAGCAGAAAGCGTGCCTCACTGCATGTCAAACCTCCTCGTTCACAAAATGAGCAAAAGAGGAACCAACTCGTTTCAGGGTTTGACGCTTGATACCGCGTGAATGTACACAGAATTTGATAAGTGACAACAGGAGATAGAACAGAACAATTGCTATGCACATGAAAATCAGCACTCCCGAGTGTGCAAGTACAGCTGTCGGGTAATAACTGGATTTGAAAGGACGGTAAATCTGATTGCTTTGTCGCTGTATTTCCAATAACGGGAGAAATCTAGTTTTGTACAATATAGCCCCCCAAGACCAATGCACCTCGCTGCCATTTATGTGCTGGACAGAACTCAACCCCTTGTAATGATCAGGAAAATTAAGGCCTTGATGCAAAACAGTCGATACCCAAGCTGATTTGAAACATTGTAGCTTCATTCGTCTGATGTCAGCGTCGTATACCCCATTCACATACTTTTGATAAGAAATATTCCATGGAGTTTGGCAAAATTCACTGGCCTTGGCTTCAAAGTGGTGTTTATCATAGACGCCACCCATTTGCAATATATCGTCCATACTATAAAAGAATTCGGACATCCCAATAAATTTAGTGTTGTTAAAATCGATACGTGGTGCCAGCCTACTGTTCAATATGCAATCATTGGCACCAGAATTATATTCTTTGCAATCGGATTTTTCTAAATAATTGACCAGTTTCTGCTTGCATAAATGGAAATCTCCAGTGCCGATAATTGTTAAATCTTCATACTTGCTTTGAGGCGTGATTGTTTGCGTAAAATCTTTTGGCAAGCAAGGATCGTGAATGTGGTTGGAGACATTCCTACTATGACTCAACAATCTTACAGTGGAATTCAAAATCAGATCTTTCTCGTACATATCTCTTGCAGCGTTTCCACCTTTACGCAGGAATGTGTCGAGGAAAACGTTGTAAGCATGTCCGTGGCTCTTATCTGTGCAGCCTACGTCAATTTCCAGCACGTGTTTTGGGTATAATTCACGCATTTCCCCTTCCACTTCATATGCAATTTGGAGCGAACCACCCCCCATATCTAAGACGCCGAACGTAGGCGAGCGGTTTATTCCATTGTTCTGAACGGGGTGATGGTATTGTTGCAAGTTGCCATACATATAGTTCACTGCTAACCAAAAGTACAAACCTTCGGTGAGTCCACTGATCACTTCGACATGTGAATTTGAGAACTGAAAATCTGTGTATCGATGAATGGTGGATTCAACTTTGTCCAAAATCAGCCCTTGCTGTTTTTTAGTGAGCATACGCATACCAGCAGTACATAGCACATATAACTGTGTATCTTTATGCTTTTCAGGCGGTATCGAATCCTTGATGAATTTCAGTAATGGCCTCAAGTATGAATCCACGCTGTTGGGAGAGTTGGAATACGTTGATATCCCAGGGGTGATTTTCATCACGACAGGCTTGTTATTTTTCACAACCTGCTTAATCTGTAGTAGGTCCTTGGCATTACCGGAGTGACGTTTCCAGGAATATATAAAAGCTCTGGAGCCACTGCTTCCACAATCGATTACAACTCCGTATGATAAATCCACAGTTTGTGAAGTGTCAATGACTTTGAGTGGAAGGGCCGCCCCAGTAGGGTCTAGCGGTACATCAACCAGTATTGGATCACTGTAATCCAGCATCTGCTGAGCGGATTTATCGTAATACAAGAAATCCAAGGATTTACGATTCCGAAATACGGAATTATCGTTCGTGATGGGAGCATTGTAAATTTGAGAGGACGAATGAAAGAATGTAAATACACTAATAAATATGATAAAGAAGACACCAGTGAATAGAAATATCCTGGTTTGATTTGTTTTGCATGTTTGAGTGATCCATGGAAGCAATGTTGCCGTCAGATCAGGATGTGCACGCAGTGGCAATCCGCAGAATGTTATTGCCATGCAATTGAACCCATTCAATTGATTTCGGAGATGAAATATTTTCCGTTAAGGCTTGTGTGGCTTCATCTCATGACAGGCGGAAAGAACTAACTAAATGTTATAAAAATATTCTAGAAAAACCAGAAGCAAGTACAGACAGTATTAGCAGTCTCCAAGTATCTATGTTTAATAGCTTTGTCTCAGGCACATAAAGCAATTGAGCAGCCAGGACACACATAAATATGTTTTCAGGCAGGTTTGGGGTGTACGACATAGAGCTGACTCTTGGGATCATAAACTTTGGATGGTAACAATTCCCGTTTCTCCACACATAAATTTGTTTGAGGCGTGAACCGGTATAAGTGCAAAAGTAAGGTAGCTAATTAGTCAATTCAATAAAAGGGAGCTATTACTGATGTGGCTGTGGGGATATCTTGAAGTCAAATAAGCACTCTATAACTATAGTTCCCAACCTGTTTTGGCGTCAGGCGCATTTCAAACTTCAGAATACGTATGGAGCCACATGGAAATACTCTAATACACTTTATAACGTACACTTTAAAGCATGCGCAATTGCGCATAGACTTGTATAGATTCTATATTAGACCTTTAGCATTGATTAGACACAGAGCGTTGAGTGCTATTCAATGAAACAAACTGCAAATGCACATCATTACTACAAATTAGATACGTATCTAAAATCTAGAAAATTTACAAATGTCGATCATCGTTATTTGACAGGTATTTGGTTCGTACGCATGCGTTTGATGCTAGTCTGCTCTGCTGAAATGATCTCCCGGGTTATTAGAATTGACCTTGCAGAGTGGCTCAGACATAACCGATATCTGTTCCGTTTTATTGCCCATAATTTGACGCAAACTATATATATAAACACACAACAAACTATCTATTATTTTGCGGGGCCTTTAGGGGTCAATAAAAGCCGCAAGCAGGCTAGCTTTGAGGCACGGCTGGGAATCACTGCTCTATGATGTGAAAGATATCACATTAAAATAAGGATCTTGCTACTACCGAAATACAACACCCTTGTCCCTTATCTTTATAATAATTGCAATATAAATTGGCACGGTAATGTGACAGACCTTGTGTTTGCTCTGGTTCTGTACAAGAGAGATCGTTATATAACAGGCTACAATGGCTTCCTACCAAGTCGCAGTTCTTCCGGAATAATCACAAAATCACGGATGATATGTGTACTGTATCATGGGCACTTCGGTAGGGGAACAGCGGTGGACGATTTGTTTAGGCATGGTGTCGCTTACCACTTAGATACATTTGGCTTCCTCTTCATGCTATTTAGACGTCTGCATAAAACGTTAGTTACAAACATTCCTTCAATTTTAATTCCTAATCTTCCTGAGGCACCCATAAACCAAAAAAAAAAACAGAAAATAGCTTGACAATCCCGTTCGCTGGCAACCACTTCTTGTCGTCAGTCGGGTTTCCTCGTCTGGGCTGTTCTCGTCAACTGACGTCATCCGGCTATCGTCACGGTTATTTGAAATTCTCCTAACCTCACATTCCAATGTCCATTCCAACCAGTAGAAGCGAGATTCTACTGTTCAATGTGGTTAGCAGCCTAAATAAAGGACGCTATATAAGCATGTTAAGAAAAGGTATGCGGTTCATGAACTGCATCCAATCAATATTTTGTGTCTTTTTTTATTCCATTTTTGCAACGAAAAATAATTTCTCTCTCTCATTGGAGATTTGGTGGAGTGACCGTGGCTGCTTCGAATAATACCATGTTTCAATCGGAAACGTGCTTCACACAATATGCGACCCATA
>ATSW01008311.1:0-14358 GCA_000444245.1 Botryllus schlosseri | reverse complement strand
TCTCAGAGTTGAACACCAATGCTGAAGATTTACAGCCTAGTACTGAAATTCAGCAGGGATTCGTAATTGCCAAGAAAATGGCGCGTTTCTGTGTAGGTGCTAGCAGGGTTTCTCAAAACTCTGGGCCACGGGAGCATTTTGAGGTGGGCCGCGGAGCTTATTTGGAAAATTGCAGCACTAGTGAAAGTTTAGTTACGTATATTTGTTTAAGTTGTTCGCTCAAAAATATATTCATAGTATCGAATTATACGTAGGCTACATAAAGCTTCTCATCAGACTCTGATGAGTCGTAGTGGCATGTATGGAGTCACAATGTACCAGTCGAAAATGGGAGGGGAGACCAGCGACTTTTGTTGCCCCGGCTATGACAACCTTCAGCTAACAGCAACGGAAATAATTTTGATTATATAGTAACTGGAAGTCAATGCTGAAGTAACCAAGTACTCCGGCGGGGTCATATGTCCTATTCCTTCAAAACAGGTGTGCATTAAACTTGAACTGAAATGCATTTGATGTAGATTTACGGTACTTCAGCAGGTCGTGTTATTGTCACTTGAAAATTCCCATAATTGCAATTTATTATCAATTATCAACTTTCTGTGGAAGTATAGGGCACCACACACCACCGCAACGAATCGTAATGGATTGAGGATTTAGCGCAGCACATCAATCTGTGGAGTCGGTTTGAAATTTCCGGCCTTGAAATCATTGTACATAATGTTAGAGTCACATGAATTGATTTGATTTTGCATTGGATTGAATGTTATAACATCACAACTTCAGTAGGTGCATGACATACTATGTACCATACATTGTAGTCTACAGCTTGCATATTAAATATTCTTCCTCCACACTCTCAAAGAATTGTTTGAAGCTGGCCCATAATGGTTATAATATTCCCCACCATAGTGGAACTAAAACCCCAATCACACTGTGGATGCGGGGATTAGATCATTGGATTCCACGACGCGAGTGAAACAGCAGACTGCCATAATGAACACCAGAGTTATACCATCTATCAAGGCCGTAACTTCCGCACCCCAAACCCACAATTGCAGGAAGGAGAGCTCGAACGGGCCCAAAATTGTTTCATTGGTTGTTTATATGAGTAGCTATTCAATTGAAAATTTTCGTCGCGCTTCGCACGATTTCATATCTCTGGCGGTCTAGATTTAAATATTATTATTAGTAAGAGAAAAATGCCCATGTTTTAGAGAAATAAGCATATCGGCGCCGGCGATTACCACCCATTGAACAGGATTATGACTCTAGGATAAGAGGTGGGCATCAGAACATTGTCAATCCGGAAAACGGGCCACGGCCAAAGAAAGGTTGAGAACCCCTGTGCTAGACCAACTCCTTTTAACTTTGGTTAAAGACACAAATATCCTGAACCTACAAATTTTGGACTCGAGCATTGTGAAGCTCGCAGTATCCGTATTTTCAGAGTGGAACTGTGCCATCTTGTAATTGGTGTGATTTTATTGAACATTTCAGTATCTCTATCAGTATCCCGATATTAAAATTGTCGTTTCCAATGACAATATTAATAATCACTACCCCGTGAAATTTGTGCGGGTGAATGATGACCACAACATGTCATGATATGCTCCACATTTGGACCCATGCTATGTTGATCCTGCTGACTGCGGCTACTTTATTTCAAGAACTTTATGGATATTTAGTGACTTCAATGACGTCAATTTCATGAAAATATATTCCATTACACTACTTGCGATTTATTCATCAAAATCTTGACCATGTCGTACATGAATTTTATACATATTACTCTCTTGTTCAGGATCTCGAAGGTCACCGTGAGTCTGGTAACACATTATACAAGCAGAAGAAATTTGGTGATGCCGTGAAGGAATACACCGTCGCAATCAACAAGGCTCCATTTCATTATCTCTTGTATAGCAATCGGTGCCAGGCTTTTATCCGTCTTCAGGATTATGAGTGAGATAACAGTCATTTGATCTCGATTTCGTGTGTTTATGCTCAATGGTACTTTTACGACATGAAGACAAGGTTGGCCGTGATATTAAGGGTGCGTACCTGATGGGTTGATGAGAAATGGACTAATTAATAAGTTGCTGCAATTTGCAAGTTGAGATTTGTGGGTTCAATATTGGAAGATTGATTAGACATAGAAATATCTTACATTGTTAATACACCAACCTCCCATAATAACAGGCACTTCAAAGCAAAATCCTGAAAAGAAGTTATCCTTCTTAGTGCTTGTAACATTCTTCGCTTGGCGTAGTGTGACATAGCATTAATTCTTTCAGATAGCATTAATTCTTTCAGGTGCCAATGTGCTCACCCGCAAACGCTGATTTTCATACCTTTATTTAAACCTGCTACCAATATATTAATGAGTGTATCGTATTTTTTGCAGAACTGCACTTGCCGATGCTTATAGATCCATCATCTTGAAGCCTGATTGGGGCAAAGGCTATTATAAAATTGTGACATGTCTTAGCGAAATGGGATACGTTGTTGAAGCGATTGAGTATGCTAACGAAGGTCTTCGCCTTTGCAAAGGAAACGATGTCATAGAGGACTTACAAAATATTCTCAGAACAGTAGGTGAGTATTGTGATGGTGAGGTGCCATTTGGTTCTTCTGTCTTTCTTATGATCTTGGTTTCAAGAATCCAAAAGTAAAGCGATGCTGGCACCAAAGATCCCATCTGAAGTTACGGCTAATGTTGGTAAAAAGAAGAAACGGAAAAAAAAGAAAAAGACTGCCGAAGTAAACCGAGATAAGGTGTTGATTGCATGATGACTAGGGCGAGTTTATTTACCGAAAAAAGCAAAGTATTTTGACCTAAAGAATGAAAATTTTGGCATTTTTGGTCTTTAAAATGCTCGATTTTGACAGAATTTTGTCCTCATGTAGGTAAATTAGGCATTTTCGCACATAATGTTAGAATACTTATCTTCATTTCTGGTTGAAACTGTCTATCCTTGCGAAGTAGTTTTGCCTGAAAGAACTTTTTGACTTGAAAACTGACAAATTTTGAAGTTTTGACATGAAAAAACTTTTACTTATAAAAAAATCTGGGCCTATGAAGAATTCCAGTAGTTACATGACGCATTATGGTAGAAATAATTGAAAAAATTGTAGTACAACGAAAGATTCTTTCCTACATTATCGGGTAGAAAGTGTATCTCCTTACTAAGTAGCTTGTCAAGAATGGAGAAAGATCCTTCAACAGCAGCAATTGTTGGCTGGCAACACTGACGTTTTGCTAATGTGCATAGCCTACACCGCTGGTGACACCGTGTTGCTTCATTCTGACAATGTAGTCTACAACACAATATTTCATCATGCCCTTCTTGATATAACAACCAATGCCCACTCAGTCTTGCTTCAGTTGGGATATTGCGGTACGTTCAGGGATATCTGGATATCTCTGGGTACGTTGAGCATAACACCATGTCAACCTTTCATTTGACCGTTTATGATTCACAATGAGTAAACAATGGGCGGTCTACAACGGTAGGTCTATGAAGTAGGCTACAAGATGTAAAATGTCAAATGATGAGTTCACCAGTACAAACATCTACGATACAAACGAAATGCATTTTGAAAAAAAAATTTTACTTTGCAAACAATTCTGACAGTTTTTTGACCAGCGCTAAAATTTTGACAATATTTTGACTTTTTTGACGTGTCAAAAAAAACGCTCTTCTGATGATGTTCGTACTGACAATGTGTAGGCCTATTATACATATCTGTTGAAAGCTTTAAATCAAAAATATATTACATTCGTATTATCTATGAATTGTAGAGGTTGGGAGTGTGATATAAAATGCGAGATGTCAATTCATGCACATGCTCAAGGAGCATAATATGAACTATAATTTCCGTGGGTACAAAACACAGGGTCTGCAATATATATCCCGTATGTTGAAATGGTAAAACCAAGACCACGTAACTTCTGTTTGATGTAGCAGCCAATGTTCTGATGTAAACCTCTCTAAGTTGGTAACTTCTGAAGCTTGATAGAGAGTAGTTCTATAGGGGAGGCCTTTTTCTCCTAGCAATTTATTTGAATTGCGATCTTACAGTGGTGCCTGGAAATATTTCAAAATATATGCAAAATTTCAAATATACGATTGTATGTCAGAAATGCTATAGATCCATTTTCATAATTTGAATTTACATATTCTGACACTTGTAGAGTTGAAGAATGGTTATGATTTTCGGTAATGGATAGTATCTCATTCTCAGCTATCTCGGTGTGTTGACACTTGTTATATTGATCTGCTCTGAATGCCTTTTGTTGTCTGTTTCAGGAACAGGAATTGGATTCAGACCACGAAGAAGAAGGTGAATATTGCATTTTCTGTCCTTAATGGGGGCTAAGACCATAATTATTAAGAAGATTCAACTCGAAGAGACTACAATTCTCAAAATATAATTATATACGATACAGCAGGGATACTCAACTATTTCTAGTCTGAAATTTTTTTTGACCCGCTAGTAATATCTCAGCAACCGTTTTTGGTTGGCTAGAAGGTCTACTCACCCACCAGTCTGCCACATACAAATGCTCAATTGCTCATGGATACTAAAACAACAGATAAGGTCCGGGGTCCGGATCCAACACTTCAAAGGTCCGCAAATTGAGTATATGTGATATATATAGGTTTACAGGAGGTGTTCCCAACCGGGAAGTAATTCTTCCCTGGGTGGTATTGTGATGACTTCAAGGCGTGGTTTCCAAAAAAATTTGATGACAAAGAAAATTTTGTCCATTTTATATTTAGGGCCTCTGAATCTGGACTAGTAATGCCAGAGGAGGCAAACTAGGTAATCTGGTAAACTTGGTATTTTTATTTCAGATTCTGGCTCTCCTTCAGAAATTGTGAGTGTTTTATTCCTTTTTGAGAGTCAGTTGCTAGTGAAGATCAGGTCAGCCTTATGCTATCACCGATTTCATAGACAGTTCTTTTGATAGTTTCCAAAAGCTATTACCTTAAATTATGGTGAGTTGGCATTTTGGAAAATACTGTAAAGCGAACGTATGATGTACTGGAACATCAAAAACTGTACAGATGTAGGCGCTGTTGAGCAAAACTGAACTGCTTGCGTCTGATAGCTCAACACTCAACACACAAGTCACGCAAGGCTGCAATCTGGTCTGGTAGTGGCGGGCTTCTACTCAAATAGATCACTCACGTAGGGTACATCTTCTTCCTGTGGTCGGTGGTACATATTTATTTAAACCAGATTACAAGATTGACATGTTACTGGAATGAAGTGTCACAAAATCTCTGGAAATTGCTGTAGCCTACTATTACTGTATCATTTGCAGCAAGAACCACATCCACTTTCAGCGGTTGCTGCTTGCTGGTACATATTTGTGGAAAACAGGCTACAAGATTGCGATGTTGCTTGAATGAGGTGTCAATGGTGTCATATAATCTATGAATGTTGGAGTACTATCATTTTATTCTGTTTTGTTCGCCGCCCGGTACGCATTGACCCTAGCTTTCATTAAATATGTCATGTCCATTGAAAATCGCGAAACATATAGAGTACGCATCTTTCACTGTATGCAAATTTTCACCTTCTTCCAGATAGCTCGAAATCGCTCACTGCACGGAATTTCGCGAATCCCATTGTCGTGGTTTTGAGAACTGTGTACTAAGTGCTTTGTGCCCAGTTATAGTAATATGAATCTCTACAGGAGAGTGTAAAATCTAGTCAGTTAGGATTCCATCATGATGAGTTCGGATGAGTATATTTAATAAACTTGGATTATATGTTACCAGATGAAATTCTAAAGCATGTGAATGGCATTGTGGTTCACTGTTACTACAGCAATGTGTTTCAAGTCTAGCGTAACTCAAAATTCTTTCCTGATGTCCATGCTCTTCAGCGAGTCCCGAAGTGCGCAGGCAGCCACTTACGGAAGCATAGAGGCAAGCCATGTTGAATTTGAGTCCATGGGAATCAAATTAAACATTCAAACAAGCATGGTTTGGTTGGGTGACCGATTCGGGCACAGTTTCATGTATAGAATAGAAAACTCAATGCTTTTTAATGCTGGCTAGTTTTTTCATGTTCTCGAGAATTATTTCCGAGCATCCACCTCGCTCTCATATAGACACTTTCAGTCTGACATCTTCACTGAAATATTTACTTTATGGGACTGCGGGAATACTATGGTGCTAAAACAGTATATTAGAGCCTCTTCTCAAATGATGTATCCGTTGCGTAATAATGTTCATGTGGTAGGTTGTTGAAGCCTGTCCCCTGTAACCGCCTTCATAAACCACCGACTACGCGGCAACAATGATGTTTCGATTCCAAATTTTATTCCTTCCGCTGAATCAGTTGCAAAGACGTTCTTGACGGAGGGGTGTCATGTTTGCGAGAATTATAACGCGTCGTAAATTGAGAGAAAATAACGAATTCAAAAGGAACATCGTAAAAATATATGTAGTATATGTTAAACACGAAAACAATATAATCTCCAGGGTATCGTGGAGTGGATGCGTGCGCGCGAAACGCAGCGGCATTGCACAGTGGTAGGTAATGTTCTTCGAATATTATTATAGATACGTGGCAATTGCACGCGGTCGTGCAATAGTCGGATGAATAGCACCGCGAGTGATGAATATGAATTGTTAGGTTGGACTGTGGAACATATAATAACTGCGATAGCTCGTGATTCGTCGATCTTATTGTTGTTACGTAATGGATGTCGCGATATTCTATTCTATTACTGCGCGTCCACCGGAGCCGTTGCTTACGGGTAACTTGCCGGGTACAGTTTCGACGTTGTCGAATTCGGAGTCCAAACCCACTACACCGCCGCTTGTGTCACTTGGTGGTATCGCGGGACCGCCATTCTCCATCCACTGCCTCCAGAACTCGTTGAGGTTGTCGGATTTCGTGCTGGAGCTGGATGTCTTGTTGCCGCTGGTCTTGTTAGACGAGATTTCGTTTTCGGAAGACGCCATGAAGTTCTTGTTGATGTCGTCCTTGCGTCGCTTTTCTTCTTCAGCCGCTCGCCGGCGCATTTCTTTTTCCAAGCTCTCTTCTGCAGCGGCTTCTTCCTCTTTCATTTCGTCGATTGTGGCGTCGCGTCGCATTGCGGGCGTTTGGAAAATGTCATGCTGCCCGGCGACTGTTCGCGACATGATTACTTGGCGCGTCTGTGTTTGCATACTGTACGGCTGTTTAGCGCCAACTCCTTGGCATGTCGCAAATCCTTGGTGTCTGTCTTCTTGCACAAGGTGAGCGCGTACTTCGCCTTCTTCGTCTCTTTCGCTGGTGACTCGAAACCTGCTGTCCATGATGAAGTCGTGACCTGGCGCGTCGCTTTTGAAGCATTTCGCGTACCAGCGACGCAGGAACTTTACGCAGGCGCATTTGCGGACGTACTCTTGAAATTGCCTCTGCGTGAGGATGTACACCGCCGGGTTCAGAAGGACACTGATAAAACTCAGTATCCGCACCGCGGTGTTTAGTTGAAAGCACGTGAAGCCGTCTGCGCCCATCAGTGCCTGCGAAAGAAAAAGCGTTGGCTCGGATCGAAAGTTTGATTTTGCCTGTCGCTCATACTTCTGTGGTGTAGAGGAGGTAGGTGATACGCTGAGGTAGCCAGCATAGCGCGAAAACGATCACGTACGTCAGTAGCGTGCGCGATACGCGTAACTGCTTCTCTGCATTTTTGTGGACTATATTCTTCTTCCGTGATGAAGAATGGCTTCCTGCAAAAGTTATGAAACGATAGGTCAATGATTCTTAGTTATGTGATTCTTTAGTAAATATCATTTTACCTCCGGTACTTCGCTTCGACGAGGAAGAAAGTTTTCTGCGAGGCTGAGAGTTACTGGAGTTGTTCGAACTCTGTCGGTTGTAGGTCGAGGTCTGTTTGTGTCCGTCGTGGTCGTGGTTTTCATGGTTCAGGCGTGAGTTTGACCTCGAAATCAACCACGTTGAGCTCGTCCGGTCTTCGTGCACGTTTCTGCTTGCCCCGTCGTGCGGGTAGGAGTATCGTTGGTCTTTGCGTGATGTCCCACTTCTGCTGTGAATTCCGCTGTCTGTAGATGCAGTACGAAGTTAATTTTGTACGGAGTTGGTTAGTATCGAAGTGCTTCTAGTTTTTCGATATATTCTATTTAGTTTTTGACTACCCGCTCTACTTTATAGTTTTCAGTTTTTTTTAGGCAAGCCTATCCTTAAAATGATCAATTTATACTCAATTGAATGAAATCGCTACTGCTACTTACAGTTCACTCGAAATTTGCAACGATACTCCTACTTCTACTTGAACACCAACGATGACTACCCTGACCACCTTTGTCCGGGTAGGACGTATGTACCATACCTGGAAACTCCGGCGTTCCATTAGCTGCATGCATCCGTTGCTCGTGATCACCGCTTGGGCCTTGTTGCATTTTGCTCGGCTTCCGATACAGTTGTCTCGGGACATCGTTCAGCACCGTACTTTGTACGTAATTGATTTCGGCGCTCGGCGTACGCGCGTGCGCGACTCTGTCGTCAGCGTTCGGGAAAAAATGATTGTGGTACGGGCTCGCAGATTCCACCGGCGTGGGTGGCGTCAAAGCCGACGTAGTCGTAGCGGCCGAGTATCTCTTGTCGACGCACGGTATCAGCGAGGTCTGGTCGGTAGCCATGCTATCCATGGAGCTACCGTACGATCCGCCGCTTTCTCGTCTACTACCCGAGTTTCGCGTTAGCAGTCTAGTCGAATGCGTCGTCCGCGCGCTTGCGGATGTGCCGTCGAGTATACTGGAGCCGTTGCTGACCCTGAGCAACTCTTCTTCTTCGTTTACTCCCTCTGTCTCGAGAGGATGCTCCTCGATTGTTTGCGGGATGTTTTCGTTTGTGGAATCGTGGTACAGCGAATACTTCGCTCTTGTGTTACCGCTGCGCATGCGTACGTGGTTTGCGTGACGTGTCGCGTCATCGGATTCCAGCCCCGGCGCAGCTTCAGTTTCCAAACTTCCGTTGTCCACCGCGTTCGCGGTTTCCAAACACTGGTTGTAAGCCGCGGTGAGTTTCTGGTATCGGTGAAGGTTGTCAGAGCCTTCCGGTTGGTAGTTGGACTCTTCGAAACTGAGGGCTCCTGGCGATTGTGGCGCGTTCCTCGAAGACACGAGAACTGCCGCGTTTTGTTCGCTGTTGTCGGTAAACGACCTGTTCTCCACGCCGTCGTGTGGCTTTCGCAAGAGGACGTACCGCATGAAATCCGACATACGTCGGCTCATGGAGTCGGTGCGGCTGCTACGCTGATTCGTCTTTTCCCTGAGGTGTATCGACGGTGCCGCGTTGCCGTCGGTGCTCGACTGGTTAGCGTGGAAATGGGTGGTCGAAGTCTCGCTCATGCTAAGCGACATCCTGTTGCGAACCCGTCGTCCTATCAGGCAGGCGATGGACACGTAGCTGAACACGATGATGGCGAAAGGCACGAAGAAACCCAAGGCAAGGTTGATCACGAGGACGTATATAGTCGCGGCCCGCGACAGGTTGGGGTAACACATCGATTGCAAGCCGTCGAATTCGCTGAAATGCTTGACGACCGCCTCGGCGGTTGTCGTTATCATCGTTCTATACACTATGGTAGTCATCTTGACCTGTGATGATAATAGGAAATTAAGACCAGAGCATGGTTTTTGTTGATATGTTTAGCACACTCATTACCACTTTTTGCCCTTCGAAATGCATGGCAGCGTTGTAGACGTCTGTGTATTCGTCCAGAGGAATGATGTCTCCAATTTCTGCGTCTATTGTGCCGTCCCAGTCTTCTTCGTTAAGGAGCTCTTCCCAATCGTCTCCGAGTAAGTCTGCCCCATACTGTTCGAGCAGGTCTTCGTCGTTGCCTGAAAAAACACGAAGCTAATAATCCACGGTTGTGGTACTTCCTTCGTTTCCGATTAGGCTACCTGAAATACCGTCTAGTTCGTCCAAGTTCTGCGGTGCGTATGTTTCCTCGATGCTAACGAGCTCGTCGAAGCACAAGTGAAGATTCACGTTGCCGTAGCTTTGAACGTATTCAGCGTTAGTTTCCTCCGCTCTCGCCAACAGCGTGAAGCACGCGTCCAAGACTCCCATGTCGGCGAAATAGTTCACTTTCTGCTTTTCATACGGTCGAGTTGTGACTGCAACAGTACATATATCACGTTGTAAAAAGTCTTTCAAGCCATCTTATAATAATGCCAGTACATACTTGACGGGGCGTTCCATTTGCTTCTGCAAGAAAAATGTGAACGTAACATTAGATTCCTCCAATGAGGATATTCTGTTACTTTGCAATAAACTGATTGATGAATTATGATTACCAGAAACCCCGTTTGTATCTGTGCATAGTACATGGCAACGTTTACGTGTCACACACGTTTAGACGTGTCGGGGCCTACGATATTCAATGAATGACGTGCTTACTGCTTATCATTACCAACAATGAGTTTACTTTGGATCAAAGTCGAAGAACGAATGTCTGTCGAATATTGTTTATATTGGTCGACTCTCTCATTCGGTTCAACATTATCAGGTCAAGCGAAACTGCCCATTGCCAACCCGGCAAGCTACGTGAAGCCGCCCGACCGCAACCCATTAGCTTTAGGCACAAGAAGTTATATTGATGTACAATGATACATACCCTTTTGGCAACCCCACGCTGGTGTAGTTGGTCCCGGATCGCCGGTCATACGCCAGCAGAGTGTGATTTCCTTGTTGCCCGGCGGTAGGTAGGTTGTCGCGATTCATCACACGACTCAAGCTGTCTGGGGAATCGCTCTCGCTAGCGATCAAATCAGGATTGACCATCTCGGGCATCGTGAACGCCAAGGCTATTATCCACATGACGATACTGATGCCGATGATAATCTTCCTCTGAAAAAAGGCATTCCGTAAACACAACATCATAGTATGGGAAGGACCTTTTGTGGATTATTGCCAATTGTTCATCGATGCACAAAATGCGCTTGCTGATGATATTGATACGCGCGTTAGACTGCATTATATATGAAGGCATTCGTAAATCCTTCCAGATATATTAACCCTTGTGCTTGATGCACTCGTTTGTCATTCTACTCACGTCGTATTTATACCGTTGACACCTCATGGACTTCCATACGGCCGCGCACCTTTCAACGCTCATGCTCGCCAGGAGGAAGATGTTGACGTAATAATGAAAGTTGTACCACGAGTTGATGATCCGCCAAGTCCGTTGTTGGCTCGGCAAGTCGTCGGCAAACGTCGATATGTTGGTGGTCAAGTTCATGCCGTCAGCGGCATATTGAGCTGGAAGGCAAATTAAAATGTGTTGAACTACACGTGCGCGGGAGAACGATTGACGTGTTCATAATCCAGCTGCAACGCCGCTGATACGATATTGCACCGATGCAAGGATATTGCATTGCGGTTATCAGATTGTTCCCTGTGGAATAGGTATTTCTTATAGGGCGATCCGTTTGTGTTATCATGAATGGTTGAACTGGATGTGCGCAGACTTAATAACACCAAACCGTTGATTGATGGGTGAATTCAAGTTTCCGATGCTGACCCTTCCTGCCGACAAGAACGCGTGTTGGCATTACGTAGTTGCGAAATGAATTACCGCTTCGTTGACATCCACATACATCATACCAATTGCGTATGATAAAACTGAGCCTGAAGTGAATTCCCGACTGCGCCCGAGGCGGAATGCTATCGTCATGCAGGCTACTAGAATTCGCGAACGCCAGCGTTACTGTTTACACGACCAATATGTAATACAGATGGTTCACACGGCTACTGTAACTGTAATCCGACGTGCCTTCTATCGTGAGATTTTACGCCGAAAAATGAGCATTAGCATACCTCGCACGCTATCCGACACGGTCGTAAGAGTTTATGGGTAAACGTCGAATCTAGTCGACAATTCGATTACGAATGGCGTCGGACTATCGTAAAACATCAATGCGTGCGTTGTATTCGGTATTCTCGAGATAAGCGCTGTCCAAACCGTGGCATCTGTTCATTTTATGGGTTTGTTTGTTCGTTGTGTGGATTGCACCGTTTCAACCCGTCTCGATTGCTAAAATATGGCAGGAAATTTTATCAGTACCGCATTTAATTTTCATAGCCCTGCAAATTTCTTAAATTTGTTTTGGAAACGATATCAAAGCGATAATGGTTCCCCTATTGGTAGTAACACTTGTAACCAGCGTAGTTACGCGCTCACATTTACTGAAAAAAAGTAATTTAATAGCGGGCCGCGAAGAATTTGTTTAAAACCAATATTTGTCTTTCCCTGCCACCCTATATTATCGTCATGCATGGTGGGGCGCACGCACGTAAGTTATTGTGACGGGACAATAAGTGCGGAAAATGCGCTGCGCTGTGTAGACGGTTGTACGTGACAAAACGAAAATTAAAAAAAAAGTTGTGCTGGCCGTTCCTCATTGTTCATTACGTAGACTTAAAAATTACACATTCGAAATGCGCCGTGCATGTCATCCTACGTGGTGTTGGAGATTCCCGAAGGTACTGGCAAGTTCCGATGTGTTCGATGCAACGCTCTTATCAGATACAGTTTTGCGGTTGCGTTATCGCCTTTACGCTTAAAAACCGTTACAGATTGGCAGCGATGTCACCTTTTATTCGCCGTTAGCCGTGTTCCGGCGTCGTTATTTATCGTGAAGGTGCCCACGAAACACTGCCACGCGATCAATCTTGTTTCCTGCATTTTCATTCAAGCTTGTGAACTTTCGTCAAGTCGAGATTGTCAATTTTACCCAGAAATGTGCGTCCTTCATCGCCTGCCGTCGAAATGTATTCGCACGACCCTCGGGATCAGCCCCGTTGACAGATTGTAGCTAGCGAACCTACGGTAGCGTAAACCACCCGTGACGAGGCTATATTCTTCGGAAGAAGATGGTTTAAGCCGAATGTGTTGCTGTCACTTAACGTTGCCCTGGTTTGCGTTGGCCCGGACTGGGGATTATTCGGATTTGAGCAAGGCGGTGTTGCAACCGCTGTGGTCTGTCAGCATTTGTTTCTTGTTCAATTCAAATATCTGTCCTTCAATCGCCCGAGTCCACAGCAGACCAACGGGTTCTGCCAGCGCATTTTATGGTTAATTAAGAGGCGGATGTTTTGGGTCCGTTCTGTGTCGTAACCCCACCGTGATGGTTAATGAATTCCTCTTTAAGAACACTCACCGTGTCATAAATGCATTGCTACATTGGTTGTGGCATGCTTTATCGCCGGCTATGTGTGTCATAAACTGGAGGAGGTGATAACTTACCACTCGATTCAAACATTTCTTGCTTCATCGCGACCATGTTGTGGGTCATCACGCTGTTGCTGATGAGCCATATTAGGCACACTAACAGGTCAGTCAGGGCGATTTGCACCATGTAAACTGTGTGAACCGAGTTCCGAACCTGCCGAAAGAGAGTTGGAATTATTACACGGCGATTCCCAGGCGATATCGATAACCGCCGAATCAGATGTCATTGGCCTCAGTCACCATACTGGTTATACTTATAGGTTACATTTTCCAAGGATGCTCAGTCGAAATCCGAACTCCGAATTGCATCAGATTCCGCAGTATGCATGGGTTGAGGACTTCGAGACGCGCCGTGTTTTGTTTGGAGAATTTATAGACTTATTTAGATGACGCGACATTCTGATCGTATGACGTATAACCGAAATTATCATTACTTTGTTGTGTTCAGTAAAGTAGATTATAACATATCGGTACGCACCTTATCTTCAACTGTAGCCTAAGTCGTCATTGTCTTGGATATAGAGCGTTGGCAATGTTGGAAATTCCGCGTTGTTTTACTGCACCGACACTAGCTATGTTCATTGTTCATGTTGTGGTTCTAGGTCTACTTTTTAACAAACCAACATTTCATCGATTACGGTGTGTAGGCGAAGCAACGCCAAAGTCCGAACTCTTGGCTCCAGTAGTGATTTACTGTACCCGGATGTCTTTCTAACGGATCTGGGGGTTATTCCCTGGTGTGGCGCGATGTGTATTAGTGGCAGCGTTTGGTGTCATCGAGCATCTATCATCTCATATCAGGTTGATACAGCGTAATGGTGCACGTTGCCTGCTTTGAAGTGCCTGCTTTGTTACTTGTGTCGGGTAAGTAGCTGTTATTATTAGTCGATCTGATTCGAAATAGCACACTCGACTATGGTTATTGCGCAGAGTTCTCATTTTAAGCCCCCTTCAACGTTCTATTTATTGGTCCTCTCCAATCTACTGTAACTAAACCGGCGTGGTTAGTGCCCTCTTGAAGATCGGTTGTTACAAAATTCACCCAGCTGCCATGGCCTCGGTCTCTTTTACGGTGAAGATTGTACTGTCAC
>ATSW01008306.1:0-19591 GCA_000444245.1 Botryllus schlosseri | reverse complement strand
GGCCGGATGCGGCCCGCGAATTGATCTTGTCCGGCCCGCGGACAGTTTTCCGTCTTACATGATAATGTGGCCCGCGGACCCAGTCTGCCGAGATTCCCCACTACTTTCCTACTACGTCAAATGTTAGTGACTGTATGTTATTATATACGTGTATGCGCAGCGTGCAGCTTACGCGTAAGTTCGTCAAAGCCAGAAGACTTGCGTTATCGGCATTTACGATGTAGGCTACTCAACCCTAATGTCGTTTGTGGTAGTCATGGTGTTTGTCGACTACAATGGTCATTTACACCAGGCTGGTATTTCTTATTGTTGATTCCGTAACCGCCGACTTGTAGCACGGCACTCTTCTAGGCTTTTGTAAGATACCGCTTATGCCAGGGGTCGCCAGCTCAAAACGGGTCGCAGGCCACTTTTCAAATTTCGTAGAGGACGCGGCCCGCACGAATCAAATATCGAGATTAACTAGGCCACACAGTTGAACAACGACTCTATCTCGTCACCTACTCAACCCTAATGAATTGATATCTTGGTAAATTTGGGGTATACCGGGCTTATCGAACGCCTTGAAATCTTAATTAAGGATTGCACCGCGTGTTGATTGATCCGATAGAAGCAGACATGGCGGCGTCTGTATGACAATGCTATTCTCAAATTCACATTTTGTTCGTCACTATCGGCGAGCAATGGCTTTGAAGTAACATTGCTGTCGTCAAAATACATTCATTAAATATGATATATTCAACGTATATGTGGATAAATGGGCGAATAATGTATCGATTCAGCAATCCGGCCCGCCAAGTACTTAATTTTCCTGTATCCGGCCCGCCGACCAGAGAAGTTGCCCGCCCCTGCTCTAATTTAATGAATATGTTTTGCATAAACATTGTTCAACGGCTACCTGCGACCGTATGTCTGCAGGTGTTGGCCTGTTGAAATAAGGATGAACAATGCTGCAACGTATTTGAAATGCTAAATACTAAACAGGGCTCGAGGATCCAGACCACCAGCTAGCACAGTGGTTCTCAAACTAGATCCCCTCCAGACCCCCTGGCTACGCCCCTGTAATGATGTAGCCTACACTGCTCTATTTATAAGGAGCTCACAGAAAGTACAAATTCAATATTTCTGAACCGTCGCAGTGGTTTCCTCAAGCATCATTATATACGGATATTGCAAGCGGAACACATGTCATCTCCATCCTTTTCTACTCCAAAAGGAATAAAAAAAAGTCCATACCAACATTCAAGTGACGCGCACAAACATAATATGCTTATGATACATCGAAAGGAATATAGCTTACAAGCTCGTGCAGCTGATATGAACATATTTTACGATAATGCACGCCCGGTCAACATATTGATGTTCTGAAGCATACAATTGCCTGTTTATTGTGATAGCTATATAGTCATCGGTTCATTTTAATTGGGATCTGGTACACCCCGGTACACCCCATGTGAGTGGTACACCCTTTTAAAATTTTGGTACACCCTAGGGTGTACGAAAACCCCCGTATTGAAGAGCTCTGGACTACCGGTATATAGGCCTATGCAGATCTTCTTAAGGGTTTGGTCAATCAATCAGACACCCGACCGCTGCCTACCTGTTCTAGTCGTGTCGCAAAGTCAGTGTGCAGCAGCCTATAGATTGATGAGTGCTCAGTGCTCTCTGCTCACCAAGCTGACATCGCCGATACGCTGCCATCGACAATATATATCCACCTCAAAAGTACCCCAGAGTGCAGACAATGCAGATCAGATTGCTTGCTTGATGGTGCAGCATCCTCAGTCACGTCAGTCGAGTTCTGGGTATAGAGGCGCAAGTGTGGTGAATTCAACTAATATGAAGTAAATAAGTGTTAATAGTAGAGGTCCTTAAAAAATCACCCATTTATCGCCTAATGTCACAACGACAAATATTTTTCTATATTTGGAACTCGGTTAACCTCATTTACTGGCGTTCGCTCCTGATGAGAGCCATTCGAAAAGCTCCGAGTGGTATAAATTCGGCAACATGAACGTATTGTTTGCTGCAATATTTCAAACCATCTTTCCAATCTTCTATAGTTTTTTTTATATAGATATATAATCTACAAAATACAAGATTTCCCTGTGGTTTTGGATTTTTCCGCATATTACAACTGTAGCCTAACCATTACGTGAGAGATATTGCAGTACTAAAGCTTGGATTCCCACTCTTATCGGATACTTGGTGACGAATGACGATACATTTTACAAATTTGATGAATTGCTGAGCTTCCAAGGTTTTGAAAAATGGATTACATCACACGGATTCATCCTCCGAGACATTTGAACGGACTGCTATGCAGCTATTGGAAAAATTATCGACAGCATTCTAAGAATTTATCGTTGTCGCATAACATTGTACGAAAAGCTAACCTACACAAAAGCCCGCCTCTTTTGATGATGCACGGACTTCTCGGCAACAAACGCAACTTCAATCTTGTCAACCGACTCATGCAGAAATCCTTGCCTAATACGGCAATCATTACATGCGACTTGAGGAACCACGGAGACAGCCCACACTCTGATGTTATGGACTACTCATCCATGCGCGATGATACACTTGAATTACTGCATTTTTTAGGAATTGGGGAGTGCTATTTGTTAGGACATAGCTTAGGAGGACGTATCGCCATGTCAGTGGCATTGGCGGAACCAGAAAAGGTGAAAAAACTAATAGTAGTTGATGTTTCGCCGGGTGTTAAAGGGGAGGAGCGCAGTGTCTCTAAAGGAGCGTTCGAGTATGTGAAAGCTATGGATCGTGTCAATTTTGATAAAATACCTCCCAGGTCTAGCCCAAAAGGGTATGTCGACAAACAGCTGATGTCTGCTGTAAGGGATAAATCTGTCAGAGACTTTGTGTTGACGAATGTCGTTAGAAAGTCGTCGGGCGCTTACGGCTGGAGAGTCAATGTTGAAGCCATCCTCTCGAACAGAGAGAATATCAGTTATTTAGGCGGTGATCACGGATTTCAACCTTACCAGCGCGATGCATTATTTCTTACTGGGGAAAAGTCCGATTATGTAACAGCTTCAGATATTCCAGAGATAAAGCGTCTTTTTCCAAATTCAGCAATCAAATCATTACCAAATTGTGGTCATTGGGTGCATGCTGACGACCCCAACGCTTTTGCTGCAGCTGTATCGAAATTTGTTTCTTGAGTAGGCTAGTGTATACTCAGGTGCTTTATTTTCTGGTTTCGATAGTGCTACCAATTACATTATTTCTCTCTTGTGCGCGCATTACTTACGTCATTGTATTACGTCAGGTCTAGTTAAAGTATTCTCAATGAAATGGTACTGACAAAAGCATCATGCTCCTATCTACTTCAATCCGTGCCTGTGGTTTCGGTTTCCCATGGCCAGGAAGTTCTACAGGTAGGCACTATTTAATGTGTGTTTCCAATAAAACATTCTAGCAGTTTTAGCTTGTTTACTAATAGTAAGCTAGATCTTGCAATAAATTTTATGCTTCTCCAGCATATACTAGCATAATATTCAAAGTCTTGATGTATTCATAAACCAATCGTCCTATGATAAATTATAGCGGTGTCAATGGCAATTGATAACAGACCAGAGAATTCGACTGAGTAGTTCTATGCAGAATAATAAATAAAATTAAAGTTCTATAATTGAATTGTCAATCGAAATTTTTAAGCCAGTATACAATCAAGCAATGCGCAACAAGCATTACTAGTAATATGATTATCATGATCTCATATTAAAAATCGCAATCAGTGTGATGTGGGTTACGTATTCTAGAATTTGGTACATTTTGAAGGATTACCAGACATCTCTCTTTGTTTGATTTACTAAATCTGTGGCTCTTATCATAACAGTCTCTAGTCCACCAGCCTATTGCAAGATGTGATTAAAATAAGGTTCACTAAAATACTGTCAATACCTGGATAGGGGGCCTATGCAAGGATGCATAGGCGATATTTATGGTAATAATTTTTTTTTACATTTAATATACGGTAATAAATATTTTTAAACCGATGCCTTCGATTTTCAAGTATATCACCAAGTGTTTTTTCGTGTCACATTCCCAGGCTCTTCACAAACAGCAACAATCAGGCGTCCTGTGCGATTTGGATATTGTCATAGAAAGTGAAAAAATTCCAGCGCATAAATCTGTTCTCGCAGCGTCAAGTAAATATTTCAGCGCGCTTTTCGAAATCGGTCAGGACACCGACACTGCTGGTTCAAAAGTAATTATCTTATTTGTTGTCGCATTCATTCGGTTGAAACTTTTTTTCTTTCTTACAGGCTGGCAATGTACGAGAAATCGTCTTATCCTCCGTGCCGCGAACCACATTCCTGCCTATATTGCATTTCATGTACACTTCGTCATTGCACGTTTTCAAAGAAAATGTACACGATATACTTAACATAGCAAAAAAGCTTCAGATAGCATCGATTGTGAAGGTAAGACTCGCGGTATTTGTAAGAGGCATATGTTAATAATATGGTATCATTATTGCTTGTAGACTAGGAAGACAAACTCGAAACAGTAGAACTGAGCAATTATATTCGACCTGATATTAGCTTTTTAGCCTACTAGCCAAAATTTTGAAAAGTACTTGGCTTGAAAAATCAAAAGCATCTCGATGGTGCAGGCAAGATTGAATATCATCTCTCTCTACCGTACATACATAAAAGTAGTGGTTTCCAAGTATGTATTCTAGGCTTAGAAGTAGAAGTAATCTGGAATCTTGTCCACTCAAGGATGTTCCTCAAGTAGACAAAACTGCTTGAGTACTTCGAAAAAGTAGTTACACTTCTTTTCTGACCACCTATACATAGAATTTGCATAAAACTTGTCATCGACCACAGCAACGGTTTGCAAAAAAGTTTGGGTCACGATCTGGCAACAGGAAATACTGAGTTAGCCTACCGGTACATTGTTGGAAACTACTGTACCTGATTGTGCAGCGTTTGTATTTAAAGCGGGGCATGGTTCATGTCAGGGGTTCCCAACCTGTGAGGCATGACGGCCTTGAGCCTTTTTAAGGTGGGGTCATGGAAAAATTTAAAAAGGCCTATCATCTCTATAGCAAAGGATATAAATTAAAATCTAGTGAAAAACACTAGTACCCTCAATAAGCTTCTTCTTGATCTTCAGTTTACTCCCGTTGTTTAACAAATTCAGGCAAATCGCACCCTAAACTTGACGAAATTGTCACGCCATTGCTATTGACTTTCACATCAACATATCGTTGTGAATGAGGTGGGTTTTCAACAATGTTAATTTTGAAGAAAAAAACAGCGCAGTCTGTTAGATGTTCAATATTCCATGAAGGCTCTTCCCACCGCAGATCAGCAATTAAGACATTGTCGGAGCAAAATCAAGGTTAACCATCACGTTAGCTGATATGCAGCCGCTAAAATATGTACGCTACTTATCATTTTCATTGTGTTTATACTTATATCATTTTATCATTTTAACTTCTCTATAAATTAGTATATACCAGTGTTACCTAATTCTTTCGAGAATGTTCTAAAAATAGAGGGCCATTGATCTTATATCATAGTACTAGAAGACACTTACTTTTCGTTCCAGTACCAGCCTACTGCGTTGCTGGCCATCTCTTCATCAAATTCCCGATAGGGTGCACGTGTAATGAATTTCATGTTTTCTTTAGATTTGCTCCAACCTGGTTCAGAATAGTTTGATACTGCCATCTCTGAAGGACAGTGAGCAGGTCAATAATAATAATACTTTGGAGTCCCGCGTGGATAAAAGTCGCGATGTTCTCTACGTTGATTTTGGCGAGTGCAATGACAGCGGGGTCATGACCACAGATCAGTCGCCTAACATTCGCAGAAACGCTGGTATGTGACTGGTATTCCTAGTTTGTTCTATGATGGTGTGATATTTTTTGTGTTGCAGATTGCCACCAAGCTGCAGTAAGGTATAGTAGGATCTGGCACGGTATAAATCTTTTGTAATTGATATGCTACTGACGTTTCATAGTTCTGAATCTACCCTGGCGGTTCAAGTAAACCCTGTTGCGTCTCATTCATCATTCATGGATTCTGAGGAGAAGATACCCGAAGTTGAGGCAAGATCACAATAAATTACATCCTAAATTACTACAGGATAATTACACGTTCGATAAGTTATTCATTACAATGGATGATCCGTTAACAAATGTAAAGACTGTAGACATCTCCAGTCACGGCTTATTCAAGGTTGTAATGACTCAAGTCACGATTGTCTGATGACTCGACTTGACTCGAGTCATTTTTTCAAAATACGGAAATGACTCGACTCGATCAATCTGTGTATTGACTCGACTTGGACTGGAGTCATTGTGCATGACTCGAACAAAGTCATATGACTCGAGTATCGGACGGTCAAGACCGACATTTCATTGTAATTTCGAAGAAAAGTAAAGTAACCACACTCTTGAAAATGCGACCAGAAACTGCTAAAATGGAGGAAAATTAGCATATTATAAATGCGAAGTATTTGATATCACCAAACAGAGTTATAAAAAGTGGGTTCAACAAGACTTTAACTGGAAACTGAGCGGTAACACCATGACTTGGACTCGGACTCGAGCCATAATACCATGACTCGGACTCGACCCTCTGCTCGATGACTTGGACTCGGACTTGACTCGGTGGTGAAGTGAAAATGACTCGACTTGACTCGAGTCAAAACTGTAAAAGTGAGATTGACTTGTGACTTCGTTACAACCCTGGGCTTATTACATATTTAAAGATTATTTTGGGAATATTGATAGCGATCGGTAGGTTGCCATATTCGCTCATGTTTCTAAATTACCAATTTTGGCAAGAATTAAGCTGAATAAACTTATGTTTTGGCAGAAAGTTATCTGGTTCTCAAACTGGGGGCGCCCCTCTTGTGGGGGTCGTGAGAGCATCTTGAGGGGGGTGTGAAGCCGCGGTCAACTGAATTTTTTACCTTCAATGAATAGTTATTGCTCTCTGTGTAGTCGGAATTTCATATTTGAGAGTTCTTTCATCAACAGTCATAATGTTCCATGCCATCAAACTATCACTTGGGATTGATAGCATTCTGGATGCATTTTGCGATATGAGGATAAGGGGCGCGCGAAATTTTGTACTATCATAAAGGGGGTGCGTCTAAAAAAGTTTCAGAACCACTGCTCTACAATGATGTTCTTGAAGCAATTCAATTCGCAACACTTTTCAATTTCTATATGGCGTTCCGATAAGCGGCATCAAAATTATTGTACCACTGCATCTGCCAATTATGTTCTTATGATACCTAAATCCCCAGCAAGTCATACGTTATCATATTATTTGTGTAGTGTATTCTATATAGAGATACTTGAAATTTGCTTTTGTTATGTCTCTATTGTATCAAAGTACTTCGCAATGATTCTGAGATAGTAGCAACTGAAATCGATGCAGTCCATAAAAGTGATGGTACTAAAATTAAATATGCCGTCTCTGTCATTGCCAGATAATATTTTTTTCCTAGTTCTTCGATTTTTATTGCCAGTTCACGCACTTGATTTCAGGAGAGTACAAAAGAGTCCGCCGAAGTTCCATCGAAGCAAGACGAAATCTCATCCAGTAATTCAAATGCGCCACCTGCGACATATGAAATATCTTCTAATTGTCAGGTATAACTAGAAATCTCCATGGCCTAGTTGTCTTTATGTCATGAGTTCATGGATTCGCAGAAATCAGACAATTGCATTTATAATCCAAACCCATATTTTAAGGTCATGTCATGTCTGTCGTCCTTGTTGATGTGAAGCTAGTAACTAAAATTGGGATGGATTTTGTTGTGATTTCCAACTTCTCGGACAGATTCGGGTTATAGCTAGAGTAGCGTTTCTGTGCGGTGCTGCTTAGTGGTTGAAACCCGTTTAGTAGGAGCCGGAATGGAATCTAGACTAGACTATGAAACTATGAAACTCATATTGTGTTCACTGAACCTACAGGAAGAGCCACCCAACTTTCCAGGAATGGTTCAAATATCAAAAACATGTAGACTGACCGTATCAAGTGCCACGGTCCGGTTTTGTGAAGACAAAATCTCCATTCGGTCATTTGAACTAAACATATCTGCAGCAAATAGCACCTAACATGGTATCAAGAAGAATATGTTTTTCTGTTAGAGTCCGAGGAGCGGGAGGAAGTATACTTGCACTCAGTGCAAGACATCGTTCAAAAAGCGGTCAAACTTGAATCGTCACGTTCTGACCAGGCACGCGTCTTCGAGGAAGTTTGTTTGCTCAAAGTGCGGAAAAAAGTAAGCGTTTCACCACACGAAGGTGATCACCAGGGCGATTTTTTTTGATCTTATAAACGGAAGATTTTGAGATAAAAAATCAAAATTTTGACTTTTTTTACCTTAAATAACTTAATTTTGACTAGATTTAAACCTCATGTATGTAAATAAGGTGTTTTTGCACATAATGTTAGAATTGTACTACTTATCTTGATTTTTGGTTGGAACTGTCTGTCCTTACGAAGTAGTTCGGCCTGAAAAAACTTTTTTGACTTGAAACATGAGAAAACTTCATATTTACAAAATGTGGACCTATGAAGAATTCCACTAGTTGCATCCCGCATTATGGTGGAGGTAATTAAAAAAAATTGTAGTACAACGATAGATACTTTCCTATATTCCCGGGTAGAAAGTGTCCGTCCTTACTGAGTAGCTTGCCAAAAATGGAGAAAGAACGTTCGACAGCAGCCGTTGGCAACACCACAGTTTTGCATACACAACTGGTGACACACCGTGATGCTTCATTCTGACAATGTAGTCTACATCAAAATTATTCATCATGCACTTCTTGATATAAAAACCAATCCTCACATGGTCTTGCATCAGTTACGATATTGTGTTACGTTGAGCATAGCACCATGTCAACCTATTTGTTTGATTTGACCGTTTATGCTTCATAATGAGCATACAATGGGCAGTCTACAACTGTAGACTTACAAAGTAGGCTACAAGATGTAAAATGTCAAATGATAAGTTGACCGAGAAAAATTTTGACTTTACTTGGAACTGCCTCTGCACAAACCGCTTACCGCATCGATCTCAATTTCAGATACGCGATCAAACAGTCCCTCCAGTATCATATGGCGATGTCCAAGTGCAGCGAAACGTATCCCACGCCGCCTGCCCCTTCGCCAGCCCCCAGCTCGGGTTTCACATCTCACACCCCGACCTCCGACATGAATTGCGACTTCGGCGTGCCTTTCCACCAGGTCGAGTCGTCTGCGCCGAGTATGCAGGACTATTTGGTTCACACCACTGTCAACGACAGGTGAGAATCATTGAGTTGCGTAGGCGACATGCAGAGCTGGTCGCTAACGAATTACTTGCTCTTTTCCGGAGTACGCAAGTTGTTTTGCCTACTTACTCGAGCCGTTATGTCTTAAGGCTACGTCCTCTTCTATTTGACCGTTTTCTAGCCAAAAGTACTTTTTCCAATTTAGATTTTGGAATGTAGAAAGTAGATTCGGGATGAGGGTAAAATTTCCGAAGAATCTGTGCGAAATGGCCTCTGTATCACGGTAAAGCAGGGTTGTAACCGAGTCACAAGTCAATGCCACTTTTATAGTTTTGACTCGAGTCAAGTCAAGTCATTTTTAATTCACCACCAAGTCAAGTCCGAGTCCAAGTCACCGAATAGAGGGTAGAGTCGTTGTATTATGACTCGAGTCCAAGTCATTGCGGTGACTGCTCAGTTTCTAGTTAAATTCTTGTTCAAACCATACTTTTTATAACTCTGTTTAATGATATCAAAAGGTTCACATTTAAAATATACTCATTTTCCTTACTTTTAAGTTTCTGGTCGAATTTTCAAGTACCAGTACCAGTAGCCGAAAAACCAACGGTGCGGTTACTTTACTATTATTCGAAATTACAATGAAATGTCGGACTTGGCCGTCTGATGGTCGAGTCGAGAAAATCGCGACTCGAATCGGACTCGAGTCGCACCCTGCAGTAAAGGAATGTATTTTCGAAGATTGCACCTATCTGTAGTATGATCGCTTATCAGTCAAAAGTGCCCGCCTCCTGTTATCCTCTGGAAGTAACCCATGCGACCCTTCCATCTATCTGCTTTTTGAAATTACTTCAACTTGGGTACTTTTCGGACAGATTAACTGCAGCAAATATGCAGACCCGTTTTGAAACTACTTGCCCGAGTACTTTTACGCTTTTCATCTCTACTTACACTGGAAGTAGTTAAGATATGTCTTGGAAATCTCTACTTTTACGTGTAATTGAGTATAGATTCACGTTATTCTACTTGTACTTTAGTAGCAATGTTAACTGCTTAGCATATAACAGGCATAACCTGTGTCATGGTAACACGGACTCTTTACCTTGGCAGCTTGGAGAGTTTGAGCGATTCAAACTTACTCGTGCAGTCGCTGGTGTCTACGAACTCGATCGATTCACTGTCGCTCATGATACCGACCACGTCGCTGTTTCCGTCACTGGTCAACATTCAAGACGACGGGATGTCGTCCAATTTCAATCATTTAGACGCCTTGAACAATGTCATGTCCGATCATCCGGCGCCCCGCGCTCATGGGGCCGAAGACACTTTCCTTTGCAGCGGAGGGAATTTCATGAGCGACGACGACAGCATGCCCACTATCAAAAGCGTTCAGAGCATTAATAGCGTAGCGGCGTATCCAGAGCCGGAGGTGTGTTGTTGCAGCGGTTATCTTCTCCTATTTTGTGTTTTTGAAGTTACTGTATCATTGTAATGATCCGTCGAGATTAGTACTGGACATGATGATTCATATACTGAAATTCGGGTCGCGTAGTCAATAAGTCCCACACTATGCACAGTACGAGTGTGAATACTGTTTTATTGCAAGCTAATAGGTAATAAGCCCAATCACACTACGATATGAAAGGATAAAGAATGTGCCAAACATACATGCAGCCTGAAACCTGGCGACTGCATGCAAAGCGCAATGTCCGTCATGATTGAGTGATGTACTTATCCAATTATAATGAGCCATAATTTTTCGACAACTGAAATTATAAGCCTCTTCTCATAAATAGTTGAATTATCAAGAAATAAAGTTTTGATACTATATTGTTGTGAATCCTCGATTGACGGTATGACACAGGGCTATAAAAATCAAAATTTTTAGGTTATGGTGAGCCACCAATCTTCTATCCAAGAAAACACTCCTGTCTCTGTGTCTTGTACAAGTAAGCACAACATGATGATAATTTTACACCGAAATTGAACCATTTACTGCTTCAGTCGTTACGACGGAACAGTTTTGTGCACCAGACACCACCACTTCGGCAACAATCGGCGGTGGAGTCCTCGGGAATTTAGAAAGTGCTCCGAAATTGATCAAAATCGCCCCAAAGACTCCGCTCGTAAGTATGAAGAGCAGGAATGGGGCGTTGAATGTGACACTGGTGGTGTGATTCAATATTTTGAGTTCATCTGGATAATTGTTTTTATAATACAATTAGGTTGCAGCATATTTTTGGTTATGCAGCAAGCTGACAGTGACATTGACATTTGATGTATAGATGAGCCATACATCCATATTTTTACTGAATTGAACTGTAAGTAGCTCTTTATGATATATTGATGTGAGCAGTTCTTTTTCGTCAATCGCCAACGTTATTCCAGTTCATACCTTGCTGGAGAAATTTTAACTTGGTTGGTTCGGTCTGTGACTCCAATAGAAGAGAATTGTTTGACTTGAAACGATCTGATTTGTCACTTGCAATGGCACCTTACAGATGATGCCGTTGAAAAGGCAACAGAAGCATACCAAACTGTCTACGAATAAAGAAAAAGTTCCTGTGGTTATACGCAGTCCTATCAACATTACTTCTTTATCCGATTGTCTTGACCTAAATTCCAGATTAGGTAATTTTCTTGGTGCTGTGTAGTCACTATGTAGCGTTGATTTACTAGTGTTTGAGTGTTTTCAGATCATATGGAACAAAGTGAGGAAACCAATCACATCGCACCAGATACAACTGGATCGCAAGAGCAATCTTCATCTCAAAATGGTGTGAAACATGTTTGACCAATTATACTCATCATATGGATGCAACAAGTTCTGCTGCTGTTCTGCTCACACCTATAACAAGCACTAATGTTTTCTTTTTTAATTTATCTTGATTTCGCCATAAATTTTGATGCTTTACACTCGTACGCCCTTCACCAAACGATAATGTCAACTCCAGATACCTCCTGGAATCCTCCAGCAGGAAAATGTAACAGTTGCGGAAGAGTTTTTCAATCATCCGAGGTTTTCATCACCCACAAACGAAAATGCTGTAAATGCCCGCATTGCGAGAGGGTATTTTCTCAGGTACGTTTTGTCGAGAGAATTGCTCATGTTTGTTTTCAAAGCCAAGCACTCCTGCGTTTAGCACTCGAATATGAGTCGGCACGTCAAGATATTTCACACCAAGTCGAAGCCGCACAAGTGCAATATCTGCACTCGGGCGTACGCACTGAAGCAAAGCTTGCGTTTTCACATGGAAACTAAGCACGGAGTTACAAGTCGAAACAAGAAATAAATTTTTTATACACGTTGCTAAGCGAGATTTTAGGTTTTTCTTGACAATTGCAAAGTAGTGGCATGTTGTCTCAGGACCAGCAATGAAAGCAGTAGTGCAGTGATTTTGGGTCAGCATGTACAGAGATGGTCAAGCAGTCAGTGTTGCCACCAAGCAAGTACGAGTTGCCGCCATCATCAACCACATTCCGACGGAGCCATGGCGCAGAGGTGGCTGGAATAGAACCACATGGCGCTCAACAATAGAGACCGAGCTAGCGCAACGCGGGCTATCGCTCGAAGACGCCCACGACCGCCCACGCTGGAGGCGCTTAATAAGGGCTCAAAACTGATTATCTTGATGTTCCTTTGTTTCCTGTTTTCTTTTGCCCTTTTATTTAATTGAAAGCCGATATATATATATAAGTACGAGTAACGCTGTGAATTTCTAGTCATTTATCAGTAGGGTACCATACGTCCTCTTACACAAGTTTTTGAAAATGTCCTCCGAGGACGCCTCAATGTCATCCTTTTCGGCAATTCGTCCTCCTTTACAGCTTTTAAAATGACTCTAAATGGGAAATTCGTTATTCGAATGGAGGTGGCCTTTTTTTTTGAGTCACCAACCATTAAGTCGGGAAAAATATACCATTTTCCGGATGTTACTCCAGTATTGTAACTCTGAATATTTTGAAAAAGTGTCCTCCGCCGATTTCAAAATATGCTGTCTCTTCATGAGTAGAGATTTCCAAAGCGACAAAAATGTCTGAAAAGTACTCAAGTAGGTAGTTTACTAAGTTGTGTCCAGCTATTTGGTGGTAGCTACTTTCAGTATCGTAAGATGTGTGTCTCCTCTTGTAGTAAAGTGACAAGTGGCACTACAAGTATTACGTCGGAAACAGCAGCAGTTTCTGTGGTTCTGCTCAATGCGTTTCAAAATTTCAAAAAAGTAAGTAGTTTTGCCAAAACCGTGGAAGTCGTCTTTAAACACACTAGTTAATGTTGAAATAGCCAAAACCTTGGTAGTTTATGAAAGGTTATATCTTGAAGCAGGACTGTGATATTGGTCTGACTGTATTATTCAGTCAAGCGGGATGTTCTAGTCCTGCAGGGGATTGCTAGTAGTTATATATATATATATATCTATCAGAGGCAGACATCTGTGATAGTCAAGTACTCATTCCATATTTTATTTCATGGCATTCCAATAAACAAAATAGCGAAGTGCATAATAAACTGAGTCGTTGGACAACGACAGCATTATCATATCTTCATAATTGTATCAATAGGACATACTAACAAAGCAATATATAAGACGGCTCCAAAAAGCTAGCACAATCCAAATGCTACATCGCAAAGTCCCTTCTAACTAGGCGCATTCAATCCGCACAAACATGTAGTCATAAGCAAGGTAAATCCTTTGAAAGGTTGCTACTCCAGAAAACCGATCAGAACCATCATCGCAATACCGACCAACATTGCTAAGATTTCCTTGATACTCTGCTTGGGCTTGGCATCGACTAGCAACTCTGGAATGACCGACACGGTGGCGATGTATATAAAGCCACCGGCAGTGAATGGGAGTATCCACAAGGTGGCGGCCTCTCCAATGTTCTCTGCAAGTAGTCCGAGAATACAACCGGCAAGAGCACCTAGAAAATATGGATTGAAATAACAGTGGTTATTAACTGGGAGAGGGCCCCATCCCTAGAGTGCTGTAGAACAGAACCTCTAGTTTTAACTCGTGCACTTATACACAGTACTCGTATGTCAGAATTCGAACAAGGGATATTATTGATTGTTAAGATTCATGTCATCACAAGGATGCAAATAATTCTCAGCACCCGACGTAAGATATCAGGCCTTTTTTCTCAGTTTACTCGAGCATTGTCTAGCTTCAGACTTGAATTTAGGGGCGGAACCCAATTAGTGCGCTACCTTGCCAAAAAACGTGAAACCAGCTTCTAGAAGTCTGAGCCTTTGGATGCTAGGTGAACGGATGGGCTAATATTCTCCTGATTATAGACGTGAGCAGCTTTCCATGGACAGTTTCGTATTGCAGGCCAACCCAAATTTTGCTAAGAGCTCATTAGCTGCATTCTCTTCCACATGTTGAGACGAGTAAGCTCAGGAAAGAATTCTTCATTCACTTCAATGGGATCTCAAAGAGAGGGTAGCACAGTGCAGCTACACAACCAGCAAAGTGTCATCATATGTTGTCCATATGTCCACATTTATTTCATTTATTTGGAGCGTGGCGTGAAGCAAAGTAGGGGGGTTAATAAAGAGAAAAGTCGAGATAAATTGTTCGATAACAAACATTGCAAGGCAAATTGGCATTGACAGTATCTGCGATCGAGACGGGTCTGAGAGATATGTAGGAGGTACGAAATTCTATACACAAACAATATAATGCCCTTTCTATATCACATTCAAGATTATTCGGTATTCTTTCGATCATACCTATTGCATTTCACTTTGTGACAACGCTGTGGTTTGATCATGACTTCATAAATATCACTAACATGTGTAGCTTTGTATGACATACGCCCAATCGAGGTTTAGTTAGCCTACAGCCTTCAGCAGTGGAGTATAGTATCGAAATTATAATTCTGATGAATCAACTTGATAGTGGCACTGAGCACAAAATTTCAGCACTCGAATAACTCATCTTTTACTACTAGACTCGGATAAAATGCAATAGACGAGGATAGGAAAATACAGTACCTGTGGCAGTAGAAAGCTGGAGGAACATTGCCTTATTTTTATTGCACCCTGATTGAACCAATATCGCAAAGTCTCCAATTTCATGAGGAACCTCGTGAAGTAGAATAGTCATGGTGGTGATGATTCCAAGTGTCTGACCGCCCAAGAACGAGGCACCTGCAATGAAATCATTTACCAATACCGTATGTCAGGTCTGTCAGGTGTCGAAAAAGGTTGGGAACAACTGATCTAATTTAACCAGGGAATAACATCACGGTGTTGTGTGAGGATTATAACAAATATATATTATAAATAAATATGCTGGGATGATTCAAGTCTGTATCTTGAGTCAAATTCGATGAGGAAATCAGACTAGTATCTACTAGCAGTGCATGGTCAACACTTTTCAGGACGAGTGAACAGCAGAATGTTTCAATGTTGTATTTCATTGCTTGCAGACAGGCACTGTGCACAGGACTGCTTAGTGCCTCAGGCACCCATCAGCACCATTGCAATGAATTACCACAGGACTACATCTCGCTTAGAAACCTTCAATTAATTCGAACTGTGCACTTATTCAACGAAAATAAATTTATGATCTGAATTCAGGCAAGCACCAAACTTTGATAATTCGCGCCAATATTGCCTCAAAGAATACCCATTCAATCTCAATTACATATGATATGCGTGCGAGCAAAGTGAACAAAAAGGAATCTCTAACCAAAGAAAATATAGCACATTGAGCCTAAGCCATCTGTTTGCCTCAACGATTTGAATTTTTATACATGCGACATCATATTTGGTAATAGCAATGTTAACATACAAAGTTCTTTCGAATTCTCTACTGGTTGCGACCCATTTGCCCTGACGTGTGGCAGCTTAAAATATTCTGGTTCATCTTAATATGAATACATCATTTAATCTCCTAGTGTAACATACCTATCGCCAATCCATCGGTGAAGTTGTGAGTGAAATCAGCAGCCAGGTTCAAAAATCCAGCCACTTTCATCCCCTCTTCCGGATGAGCATCGTTTTTTTTCTCTTTTTCGTCTTTCTCCCCTTCGTCCTGCGATTCCGCAGCTTCCGACTCCGACCCCTTCTTCCTTCTTCGCACAGATGTCTTCTCTCCTTCCGAAGAATCTTTATCGGATTTTTTCTCAGACTCGACCTGCTCGCTTTCAGAGGCGGTATTCTCGGCTTGACTTTCAACTTCCTCTTTCTCCTTGACGTCAACACTGTGAGAATGGTGGTGGTGATCGCCACCTTTCGCGTGTCTTACAAATTTTTCTACGGCAAGAAAGGACATAATACCGGCAAGGACCCACAAGCCAACTATTGTCGTGGCAGAGTGATCGTGGCCGTGACTGTGGTCGTGGTGGCTGTGATCATGGTCGTGATCACCATGTGTGTGCGGATGAATTGCGTGAGGGATAAGATGCAAAAACGCGTCACCCAGCAGTCCTCCTGACGCAAAACTGAGGAGAACTTTCAACAGAGGTTGGTACTGTTCCGCGTTACTTTCCAATGGGACGAAAAATAGTATGAAAAAGGGTGCTGCGCTGATAAGGAGCGTAGCGAAAATCGCTTGCCACCACATGTCGACAGTTTCGGTTGTTGTACGCGCTTTCTTTGGTTGTGTTTTCTTTTCGTTTTGATGTGCGTGCGGGCATCCACCGTGTCCGTGGTCATGTGAATGGCTGTGTGCATGATCGTGGCTATGATCATGTCCATGATGATGGTGGTGATCATGTCCATGAGCATGATCATGGTGGTCATGACCATGAGTGTGCACATGATCATGGTGATGGTGGTGATGTCCGTGAGCATTATCATGATTGTGGTCATGTCCATGATCATGGTGATCATGTCCATGTGCATGGTCGTGATTGTGGTCATGCGCATGATCATGGTGGTCATGTCCGTGCGCATGATCGTGAGCATGATGGTCGTGGTCCTCTACAGCAGCGTCTGGTTGCTTGAACCATTTTTCTTTTCCGGCTTTGATCATGGATTCTTCGTCTTCATGATGGTGATGATGGTCGTGACCATGACCATCGTGACCTCTGCAGACTGCGATTACAACAGCGGTCACAAAAACCAAGCCTGCGAGTCTCATTACAATATCTGGAAATATAGATAGCGTTATAAGGACAACCTCGAGTGTTTTATAGCTGCAACCGATTATATCTCACATGCAACTAGTGCATATAGACTTTGTGTGATATACTTAAGTAGCCTATCTGCACTTTGAAATGTATCCATCAATTAATAAATAAATCAGTATTTCTTATTATTGTCATCCGCTCATAAGACAAACAATGACCAATGCGATATTCAACAGATATAACGATATACATACCACTCCACCAAATGATAGGGCTACTTATCACTAAATAACAGATGCTACTTCAAGTCTTGTCTCATCTCCATATAGTACTAATGCTATTACACCTTGCTAAATGAGAGGATGTTAAGTTGGATAAGATTGAGATAGTGGTAAATTGAAACATGATCCACCTACACAAAATGTTATTAGTTATAGACTTCTAGACGATGATAAGACATAGCATTTGTCAACGTTTACCTCCCAAATTACAATACAATACTTATACACAAAAGGCTAAAGAAAACGAATTGAAATTCAAATACATATATATATGTCATCCAATAAACCAACACCTTGACAACCATTTTGCACCTTCCAAGTGAATTTATATTATTGAATTTATATCATTTATATATTAACCAATATATATTATTTATATACTTCGCCAAGTCCCTACTGGAATCTCGGTACCTTTTGCTTAATATAACAGGTGAGAAGCGATGATTCTCCGAGTTAAAGTAATTAAATAAAAGAATATAGTGTGAGCACATCAGCACAGGACACCGAGCGATTCCATACATGCTCCAAACGACCAAACCAAGTCGTTTAGATTCCATGTCCATTACAAGCCATGAAAAACGAAATGAAAGATAAGTAGCTAATAATTTAATCATAGCAATGGATATTTGGCATTTTATATTTTGAAACGATCACAACAGTAAAATTTGATGAAATATTGCCATCCGTATTTTAGGATGACTTCTTGATACGGCAACTAGCTGATATTAAGGTCCAGCTACTGGTTGTGATTGATTTACTTCTGAATTCCACTGTGGCGCCAACTCGGACGTGCTAACACGGACCGTGCTACCCCCAGCTAGCAGCAAACGGAGTTTTGCAGGACGCCTGCCTTCAGTTTTGCGTGTTTGGTTTATTTTCCGGAGCTGTCATCGCGCGTACTGAAACCTGAGGCATTCGAGCGTAATGACACGTATTATGATGATGATGAGTTTGAAGATTTCCATTATTTTCTCCTTGTTGTAATTCTGAAATAGTACTTATCACTACTAAATTCGTGATATGCGACCCAGCATCCAGTTAGTACTGTCATTGTTCCGTTTTTTTTTTCAAATTCAAAGCCATAGTTGCGATCTACATCTTCGAGACCTCAAGATTACCGACACATGCCTCATTCATTGTCGTCGCCTCCTTATGTTAAGGCTAATGTGCATTCCTCTTATTTACATGCTTTAGGCCAAGGTAGCTATCTGAGTAAAAGACTATTGCAAGTCATCTCGACACCCTCCACTCTTTTCATGATATCGACCTCAACTGACCGATCCAACAACTTTGTTCATTCCTTTATTGATATAAATAATTTATTTATTCGATCATTTCATTTTTATCGATCAAAAACACCAGATGAAGACCTTGTGTTGTGCCTGATGTTTAGATGAAAACGAACGAGTGCATGGCTTTCTTTATTGATATCAATTGAATAGTAGATTCATATTGAAATGAACCCGAATATTTCCGGCTCACACTCGTCAGGGGTAATAGTCAGCAACTAGTAGAGTATGTATGAGACTGCGTATCAACAATCGTACCACAAAATATTGAAATGGAGTAGAATCTTCAGATGAATAATATATATATAATATGCATTAATTCATGCAATGAATTCAGAGGTGGGCAGTAACCATCTCTTTTCGAAGTAGGCCTATTCACGTAGATTGATCTACATGCGCTGTTTACTCAAGTCGTAATGTTTTCAGTTTATGTGACATATATTTACCGGATATATCCACTTCATTTTCGACAGTTTTTTTTAAATGAAACAACCATCTTTGTAGCTTTGCCGCATCGATTTAAAGAGAAATCGTCGCCTCGCAGCTATGTAATATTGTTTTGAGATTGCACTTGCATCTATTTTTGTGCCACTGTGAGCAGTGATGGCCCTACGAATGGGGTGGCCCTGGGCGAGACTTACCGCCCCGCCCTATAAGTATGTAATCGTAAC
>ATSW01008304.1:0-14688 GCA_000444245.1 Botryllus schlosseri | reverse complement strand
TTTTAGGGGGGTTGACGAAGTGCTGTTACGGCCCTCCCTCTTACTCATTGTATTTATTACATTCCTTACAATATGAGGTTGGGGGGCGCCGGAGCACGATAATTCTTGAAAGGGGGCGCTGGAGGAAAAAAGGTTAAGAACCACTGTTTTAAACTATCTCCACTAAGAGTTTATCTCGGCAAAACTAGGTCTACAATGCTTACTTTTTTGCTTACTTGGAAATCGCTTCTTGTACTTGAGCTGAAATTTTCGACGGTACTTATCCTTCTGCTTGAGTACCAACGATGAATACTTTGACCAGATCTGCTCCTGAAACAGCGACGTCGATTCACCGCCAACCACAACCTTCCCCCACATTCGTCTCAGACCTTTTTACATCATGATCAACAGAGTTTTGTTGTAGGCACCCGTGCCAACAGTGACACTTGCTGCACTTTCTGTTGATTCACCCCCGCTGGTGTGCCGACCTCCGATCAGTTACGTGGCAGGCCGGAAATCCATTCCGAACGAGGGGGAGGCTGCAATAAAAGGATGTCAGTATACTTGGGCATCACGAAGCGAATTGCAACACTGACTCGATTGCACTGGCCATCAAAAAAAACTTTTTGTTAGAGATATTTTAATATTTTCTAGGTATGTTTGGGATTGGGCTGCTGAGTCCGAAAATGACATCAGTTTCTCTAAATTGGCTCTACTTTTTGAGACATGAATATTCTTTATTTATTATTAATTTTATTTTATTTAATCGTCGGAAGTAGAATCTCGGCAATCTGTGCCTCACTCTGAGGAAGTACCTGACTCAAAGACAAAAAACTTCCCTCGAACTGGAGCTTCATTATCATTTAACAGTGCAAGTGAGGAAGACTTACTTCCGTATTTTAGCCAACAAGATCAACTTTTTTACTGCAAAGACATCGAAGGGCTTTTACTGGAAATGGAGCTATATGATTGATTAGCGTGCTTTGACAGCTTACTAACCGAACTTTGAGCGGTACTGAACGTAGCGCTTGGGCTTTGACGGCACAAGTTTTTGATTTACAAAAACATGTTGTTGACCACTAATATCGCCTAATTTTTATAATTTTTGCTTGATTTTCACATGAAACAGGACTTGCGTATAGAAGGCTCTCCGCGTCAACGATTGCGTCTTCAACGATATCGCTTCAGAAATAGAACAATACTGTACGCACACACTTGAAGAGACGGATATGAACTCGGTGAAGTTGTAGTATATAAAGTGAAATTTACCTACGCCAAAACTTGCGTGTTTTGAGCACTTTTCCAAACAAAAATGTGGAATATCTCAAAGAATAGGGACTACTCAGAAAAACTAATGTCATTTTCGGATTCAGCGACATAAGAATGCACTATAACCGTAGTACACAAGAGCATTTTGCCTATGTCATAATTTGCGTATTTTTAGCACTTTTCAAACCAAAAATATGGAATATTTGAAAAAATCGAGCCAATCCAGAAAAACTAATGTTATTTTTGGATTCAGCAACCCTAAAAGTACCCAGAAAATTGTTGAAACTTTCTTGGCACCAGTGTTATAATTATGATTGCAACTACACGGTGTTTTCCGAATTAGATTAGAAATAGATAGCTAGCCACACAGTCTTTTTTCAATTGAGTTTAGTATTAGAATCATATCTACTCAGTGTTTTCAACACAGTAAATAAAGCTCAGCAAAACCTTTGGAATCATACGATCTCCCATATTTTCAGTTTCCTTCCTCATTCCACAAAGCGTCAATGCAGTGTTTGGTACAGCTTATCCCAATTACTCAAGAGGGTACTATACTATCACATTCTCTAAAAGGGAGCATTTGTGTGAAAAAGAGGTCAAGCACCACTGTTCTATAGCTACGGTGTCATCTGTAGGCTATTACATGATACGGCCGAATCCTCATGCTGTTAAAACACATGTCTCCTGGGATGTAGCAACACAAACCCAGCTCTCTGCACTGTCCGTATGTGTCAGTTTCCATGTTTTGAGAGTATATTCAGTAAGCCTACAGATTTTTAAAATCACTTAGAGAATTCAGCAGTTTTCAAAGAGAGTAAAATTCTACTTCTACTTGAAGTATGCTAATTTAGGTTGCTTGGAAAAGCAATACTTCTAGTCACACTTGAGTGAAATTTGCTGAATCCGAATGTAGGCCTACTGGATATCAGTGAGCAATATTTATTGCATGATTTCTTTGCAAGCTCGGACTGAGTAAATACTGGATGTATGCGTAGGTATGGTGTAAAAATCTGGTGTGGTGATGCTATGGGAGATAACATGGTGATATGAATATCTATGGAATTTCATACTGAAATTTTAAACGTTTTGTTACACTGTTTGAACTATTTGTTACACTGTTGCCAATTCTGGATACTGGATATGTCACAATATTGCATGGCAACGCACCTGAAGTCATCAAGATAGCAGAAAATCCTGATGTCGTGATCTTGTCTTTTTGGCAGGTGACAAAGCCTGAAAGAGAAGCTCATAATTACACAACCGATAAAAATAGTCTTGAACACTTCATTTCTGAAATGCGACTTGGACACAAGAACAGGAAAAATTAATATTCGTTCCACCAACCATCTTGAACCGTATAGAGCAGTGGTTCTTGACCGCCGCGCAGCCAAATATATTAGAACTTTATATCTAAATTCCAAAACGCAAGAAGTTAGACGCTTGCCCATTATTAGAGAAATACAACACCAAATGTGAAGTTAATTTAGAAGATTGTATTGCATTTTTCTGCATGATGTCATAATAGGGAGTTCATGGTCTGCTTAGGGCGTACACATTACAATGGTGCTTCGAAATCGTTTCAAAGTATTCTTATATACTTTGGTAGGTGCGAATAGAATACCAATGTCCATATTAATTGTGGCTTGAAAATACGCAGCCTGATAAAACTCACCTTGAATGACAATTGGTGAACTAGCTTGAAAGTTGCAAATTGGCTGAATCTGATCGAAAGAAAATCCTTGCCTGTGATGACAAAGAAAGGATACATCGGGTTGGAATGGATTCAAATTCTAACTTTACAGTCAGCCAATGTGTTCAGACTTGTTGTTACAGATAAAAATAAGATCTTCATTAGTGGTTGAGACGAGTTTATCGTGAACAATTTTATCATTTTAAAACGCTCCACCATAGCATTTATGGCAAATAATCGAATCCAAAATCATTAACTTTGCAAGAAGATAAATTCAGAATTACTCACTTTCATCTCCAAGGTAGAGTTGTCACACATTGATGCGTGCCAGATTCCAACTGATTAAGATTGTCATGCAAACTTCTTTTATCACCATAGCCATTTCGCAACAGATATGTTATATAAATATGAATATGATGATCTTCTGAAATGCAATCCACTGTAACAAAATGAAGAGTCGTTTAAATACATCACAGGTTGCTCAACCCTTGACTATCATACCAGAAGATGTGGTAGGCCTATATGACGAGTTGCCGATAGACGCCTCATATAAACATAATCGAAATGGTTCATTCATTTCATCAAATAATATTGCATGCGGTTCAACGAGGCAGAGATCCATCCCCACTCATTACAAATTTTCATGCTTGAGTGCTATGGGATGTTCCATATTGCATTAACAAATTAAAAGCAGAACCAAGTCATCAAACTCATTGATCAATGATCAAGATCGTATCCATATTGAGCAAGGAACTAAACATATGATGGGCCGTATCAGCTAGAATTGTCGGCAGGATTACGTACTGTCATACAACTCATGAAGGAGATATCCGCAAAATTACTGGTCATTATTTCTATTACATTCATGAAATGGTAAGAATCTACCGAAAAGTAGTTTACACTTGACAAAACTTGAAAAACTGAGCGTACTAAGTTATGCCGCTTGGAAACAATAAATAAACAATCTTCAAGGGAATTATGATGTATTCAACATGAAATGAAAATTGTAATTGTGAGCAGCTTCATTTTTATTCGCGTTCCAGCCGCAGACTTACGTACGATGTGCAATAATGCTGTTCAAGAAAACTTTTTCCAGATTTCACTGTGCTATGTGATAAAATTGTTAGGTTGATGAGAACAACGCTGCACACCAACTTTGGCTTAATTCCGACCAGTAGCAGCAATTTTCTTGCAGCAGAAAGTATGAAATTCAACAACAAAAAAACTGAACAAAATTTTCAAATTATTTTTTTTCAACCCTATCAAATTGTTAGGCTATCAGTAGAGTTGATGCACACCAAATTTGGCCCAATTCCAACCACTAGAAGTGAAGTTATTGCAGTAGAAAAATTTCAGATTCCATGATTTTATAATGATTATAGAGTTAGGCACCGTAAATACTATTTCACTCAAATCCAAATTTCTCTACTGCAATGACATCGCTTCTAGTGGTTGGAATTGAGCCAAATTCGGTGTGCATCGTCTCTAATGACAGCCTAACAATTTTATGGAGTTGACATGTAAATTCTAAAATTTTTCATTTTTTAATGATGAATTCAAAACTTTTTACTGCTAGAATATATCGCTTCTACTGGTTGGAATTTAGCCAAAGTTGATGTGCAGCGCTGTTTAGACCAACCTAACAATTTTGTCACATAGCCAGTGAAATCTGAAGAAAAAGATTATTTAACAGCACTATTTTATAAACTACTAATCTAGTTACCGTATTCGATGGTCAACACTAGTCCCAGTTGCAAACTTTTGAAGTGAGTAGTTTATCGCAAGCAGCATAGGCGCCAAACCTGGGTATGCAAGGTATGCCGCGCATACCTAGACATTTTCTTAGGGATGCGGCATACCTAGAATTCGGTTTGGCATGTATCGGCATAAACCCTCGATTGTGTGATTTAGAACAAATCGCAATGTATTTCAGTTTACGACATTGCCTGCTGCTGCTATGTGAGCGAGGTAACCCTTTGCGCGAGGCCAATTAGCGATATTCGTCTGTGCACAATGTAACGCGACGCGATCTCCCGCTGAGATGATCGCGAAATTATGTCATTGATTGCCGTGGGCTCGGCAATCGTCGCATGGGACGCTTGCCTGATTTATCGCGTCTCCAACAAGCCTACGTTCACTGGCATCAACAATCACATCAGCAGTAGGCCCGGTGTGCACTATACCATCGCTAGCCTGCACTATCACATCTGCATTGGCGCGCACGATATCATCGCTTACAGACACAATGCCATCTGCAACAGGCCAGGCCTGGCACGAAAGATGTCATCACTGGCTAACTATCGCGTCTCGATCCTAGCACACGTTGGCTACTATCTCTCGATGGCTTGGAGACTATGCCGTTAGGTGCATGCTGATTAGCGCCAAACTGAATGACATCGAATGCCCGCTGACATGTGCGATTGTGCATGCGCCGTGCATGCGTAATTGAATTCCGCTAATACTTAAACATAACCATCAGAAGATGTTTGTCAAGGCTTGAGTTGTAAAAGACGAGAAAGGTTTGAACAACCTGAAATCGGTGCCACTCGGACATTTTGCCTTGCGGATATCGTCGCCGAGGTTACGTAATATAGGCTTACCATATTTGGGAAATCTAAAAAGAGGACACTGTTTCAGAAATTTGAGACTCCCAAAACCGAAGAAGAATTCTCCAAAATCGGTGAATTTTCCTCACAAGGTCAACTTTCCGCTCAGAGCTCCGCTTTTCGCCCAGCCGGAGCGTCACTTCTGTGCTAATTTACGACATATCACTCGCATTCTGCTTTAAATATGACCTAAATTTCCGAGGACACTTTCAAAAAAGTCAAAAAAGAGGACAAATCCTCTTAAATGAGGACGTATGGTAACCCTACGTAATACCCGTTGATAATTGTTCGCTATCGATCACGCTAATTGACCGCGCTTCAGGACTCGTTGACAAGCTTATCATACGCGCAAGTTTGTTAACACAAGGAGATTGTACAATCGGCATTTACGCATGCACTTAACCCTCATGAATCGATATGTTAACCCTAATTATCAATTCCGTCACATTATGACGTTATTCCTTTGTGACGTCATCAAACCCGCATACCGTACCTAAGGAAAATTAGCGTTCGGCGCCTATGGCGAGTAGTGATACTTTTGTTTTGTGTGACGTAATCCAGCACACGTCTGCTCAGGTGAGTGCAAGCTATCTCTTCACAAATATGGATTCGTCAAATCTAATACATTGATCTACTTTTAGTTTCACCACAGACCATTTGTCTCGCGATGTATCATACTTTTCAATTGGATTAAGAGTTTCGAAATCTGTTACTGCAAAAATCCACTTGTCATGTTGATACGCAGAAACTTGGCCATGATTAGTATTCATAGAAGATAATGAAGTCCATTGAGCTGAAGTAACATCGTAACATTCTACGTTGTTGACTTCCTTTCCTCCACTCCAGCCACCGATCACAAAAATCTTTTGATCAACTGCAACAACACCACTCTCACTTACAGGATATCTGATTGGTTCGAGATCGACCCACTCTGATGAGGATGGAGTGAATCTGCAGAATGATGGAACTTCGACATCAACTTGTACTTCACCTCCGATACAATAGATGGAATCATTCAATGATACGAGATTTGTTGAAGATATCGGGAAAGGTTTGTCTTCTAGTTGAAACCACTGATTCACGGGTGAAGCAAACATTTCCACATCACTCGTTGCTCCATAACAACTTCCACCAACAACAAATATTGATCCTGACAAAGAAACTGAGCGAGGACTCAATCCATGGTCACAAATCGTATCTTTCATCCTCTCCCATTTTGAATTTTTGATCTGAAAATTGATTCTAAGAACTGATTTATCACGACATAAAACGTAGATATAAGGGTCTAGAGAAATCGCCGAGAACCCTTTTAAATTCTCAAACATCTCAACATGAAACTTCTCTACTTTCTCAGTTACTGGATTGAAGGATCGGGTAAAATCTGCGTCAATGTCAAAAAAAATGATCAATTCATCATTGTCAATTTCTCTCTTCCTTTTCCGTGATGCCTTTGAAGCTTTCAAAAGATGTCCTTTGATGAACTTGTACAATTCAAAGTCATTTCTGATAATTACGTTTGATTGCATCAGACTTTCTAAAAATGCCTGAGAGACTTTATAAAACTTGATCGCTTCGAGACATTTGGGAAAATGTTCCTGATTTTTCCCATTTTTCTCAATCCAATTAAACAATAACTGTAGTTTTTTTTCTTCGCATAACTTTGACGGTTTCGACTTCAAAGAATCGAGGATGTCACTTTTCTCGATGTCTCCAAATTCAGATAGGTTTGAAATCTCCATGATATTTTCATGAAAAAATGCTCTACATCGCGTAGAGACGGCGTCCAGTCCATACATATCGGCAACATTTCTTGTCGAAAAGTAATTACATACATCAAGTGATTCCTCCAGAACGTCAGATAACGCCTGTTGCATGTCATCCAACTGCATCATGATTGCGACATGAAGAAGATCATTCATCTTTTCATCAGGAATCTCAAATTTGCCCGAATATATGAAATCGATGCAGTTTTTCACACACTGAGAATCGACCTCTTTCAAAATAACTTTTCCTTCACGACTCTCTTTGGTATCGTGTTTCAACATAGCTTTGAAATAAGCACAACCAGCCGACAATACATTTCTGTGAGTGTAATAGACATTATCTCCCACTTGAATTATGAAATCACAATGATCGTTTTCTTGCTTCATTCGATGTAATTCTTTCATCATCTCCATCGAATGTTTCTCTACATTTGGACACACAATCTGCACCATGATTGTCAATCAAATACAATGTATAATGATCCTACGAATATTATCATACAATAGGCACTGTTACTGAAGTAAAGACGATTCTCAAGTACTCAAGTATAATAGCCTAATGCAGTAATGCCTGTTGAAAGGGTCAAAATACTTGATAACACTCAACGTTACCAGTATGAATAGAAGGAAAATCAACTGCACACATACATGGCGACCACTGAACAGTGCTAAATCAAGAGGAATCTCTGGAATAATCCAGATATAAACACTTCTTCCCACGATTTGTTTTACTTTTTATTCATTTTTTCATTCTATTCATTGTATTGACACGAATTGACGAAGCCAAGGAGCACCACCTCACAAATGCTAGAGTTGATTTTCCATAATCTATATTGTATTTTGGAACATTGTCAAATACATTGCCAACTATCACTACGGTATATTCAGAGGTGGCCGCATCGGTTTCGTTTCATGCTCCGCAACTCGAAAGATAAGTCACGCTGGTTTCACTCCGTGTTTGGAAACGAAATCAGCGAAGCATGTGACTTGGCAGCGTCGTCTGACCATAGCCTTTGTAAAGCTATATTCTTGACATTGGCCATTCTCGGTGGTGTCCATTTTCGGTAATGGCATTCTCGGTAATGGTTTCTCGGTATTGATCGGACACCTTCACTGACGGGGTAAATCTTGTGCTATCAGTAACAGTTTATTAATATTTTCATCATCACAAAACACCACAAGACTGCGATACAATGAAAATATAGGAATTTGACGAAAAAACTTGGAGTCGTGTTTGAAATCAGATACCCAACTGGGCCTAGCTAGCGATGGAGAGAAGATAAGGCATGCACAATTGCACATGCACAGTTGCATACTGAATGAAAAGTAAAGCAGAGAATATAAAATTCCTGCCCCAAAATGAGGTTGCATGTGGCGGAAAGCGAGATCGGTATGTTAGGTCGTGGTCCGGTTATCCTGTAGAGGCTGAATATAGTATTCATTTAAAACAGTGGTTCCCAACCTTTTTTCACCCATGTACCATTTCGAGGTTTTATGCAATGCTCGCCTACCACCTAAGTTTCGCGCGCCGAAGGCGGTCAAAATGTTTTCAGAAAATAAACTGCCCATTTGAAGGCGCAGTATATGTTTTCTGTGGTAAATCCATTTGGAATTCTTGTGGTCTAACATATTAAAACTGAATTTGGTAAGGTAAGAACCCCAATGCTCTGCGACTAGATCTCTTCCCCGTAGGCCGGGTTGCCCCTACCTACGACGCCGATCTTACCACGACGACGACGGCTTCAAAAAACTAAAAATCAACCCCGTCTGAATGAACTAATAAAACTACTTTCGGTCGAAAAAAAACACAATCTACTCTGGTACCACCTGGAAGACTTTCGCATATATAGCGGTACGCGCACCACAGGCTGGAACCTCTGATTTAAATGAAATTGCTTGTAGTTCGACTTGAATGCGGACATGCCCGACGACTGTCGGATAGCCGGCGAGATACTGTTCCACAATTGGGGTCCGGCATACTTGATAGAGCAATGCGTTTTCTTGTATTCCGTCCTGATCGTAGGATAGTTATTAGTCTTCGTTGAGGCGCGTGTGTCGCACTTGTGCGCTTTTGAATCCGAGGGGAAGTAGCCGTTGAAATTTGAGCGACAGTGACCGCAATGGAACTGATACATAAACTTGGCAATTTATAGCTTCCTCAAATCATCTATGTTTAGAACACCGACAGGTAAACCTTTTGCTCCCTACAAATGGGTTCAATCTTTGAAAATATATGCGGTTACCATGATGCAGGAGCTATTTAGTGCAGTTCTTATGACTCATAAACGCGCTGCAGGTTCATCCCTAAACTACTTTCTACTCTTCAAAATCCGAAAGGTATAGAAAGTAGGTAGTTATGCCTAAACAACTGTTCAAGTATATTGGAAGTAGTCTCAAAATGTCACCACTAGGGTATGCAGTACAAATAAGCAAACCATACTCAAGTACTGGGAATAGGTTCAATCTTCAGCAATATCTTCAGGTACGATAAGTGGCTATCTTACGCGCTTCTTCTGACAATTTCATTGAAAAAAATTATGGCAGTTATCCAAGAACTATCTTCTTCTTTCCAGCAGCCAAAGTGTGAAAAGTAGTTTGCATATAATTTCGTTAAGAAGCTTGCACGAGTGGTCTGAAACTGTGGTCACTTCAGTATCCCCCAAAATAGAAGTAATTTGTTTTGGACTCGCTCTAGCAATGTGTTGCAACAGTAGAGGAACTTAGCGGCATTCCTGTCGTAACAAAGTAGCTGACCGATATATATTAGGTTAGCTTTGCTGGCTACATAAACTGGAAGTCCTGTACTGAGGTTTGCGAGTTCTTCAATTCACAGATGTTTAATCAAAACAAAAAGTATATTTGGAGAAAATAAGATGGTGTTAGGGTAGCGGCTGTAAATGAGTGGTGTGTTTGTCATGGGTTAAACTCGTTGCAACGCTGCTAAATGTAAACAACAAATTCCGTGAAATATAAGTAGGGTAGCGTTAGGAAGTTATGAATAAAATTAGGCTGAATGATGAAGATATTAATAAAACTGATACTGAAGCTAATCATGCTACTAACCACGCCAATGACAAATAGTCTCGAAGGCGCGCATATGCGTTCAATCTTGCATGCTTACACAATACATTGATGTATATAAGCTGGTGGAACAAATTATTAAAAAAAAAATTGAACAGGAAGTTTGGCTAACAAGCAAACCAGACCGCGTTTATGAGCGGAGGGAAAGATGCCACGTTCGCACGGTCTGGTGTATTTGAAAACAACTAACGCGGTTTAATAATGTCAGTGAGTAATGGGAGTGTCAGTCAAACTCCCCATGATGAGGGCTGTTATGCGTTTATAATATATAAAAACCGAAGTCCCCCACGATGTGGAAACTATTCAAAACCTCATTACGTAATGTGGAATTAATGCATCGGGGTCTGTCAAGAAAGCTTACGTCATACGTCCAAACCTAAGGAGTCACGACGATAATGAGGCCGTTGGCCTATTCTTTGGTGTCGCGGAGACAAAAATTCAATAGAAATGATAACTTGGAATCCAAACATGATGATAATTAGAATTATTGCTCCACCTTTTTTCCATATTATATTACAATTAGATTTACTGAGTTCGACTTGGACATTAAATAGAGTTCAGTTCGCATGAACTCATTACCAATAGAATGACAATGTATGTACGTACACGTACAGCAAGCTTCGCTCGTTTCGAACTATACAGTTCTTCTGAAGCATTTACAAGATAACGGGAAATTAGATTAAAATTAGAGCATAGAAACATTTCACAAATTAGATAAGAGTTGGAATACTGGCAGATCGCTCCAATTAGTCAAATCAGACAACTAAAATTAGTTGAAATTGATTGTCCAAGTCTGTCTGGACCCGTCTCCGCCTTTTGGATCGACTGTTTGATTCAGGGGGTCCGACTCGATTATTGCTGGTGCGGTTTGCCTGGTCACTAGATGTTTACAAAGTAAAGGAGGCGCGTTTCGCAATGAATTCCCCCTCGACCAACAAATCTTAAATTTTATTGTTGTCTGATTCTGTCGTCGTGACAGCCTGCAACCCAGGGAGGGTCTGGGGTTTGAATTTTACAAACTCTTCGGTGGAATTGTTGCTTCAAGCCGCCATGTTCCTACTCACTTTGGAACGTCGTCCTGGCATGGACCGGTTCACCTCCTCTTCAGTCTGTGAAAATATTAGGGGTCAGTCAATACTAGCATTGGAGTCAAGGGATTTGAAGGTATTATTCTGATCCCGAACCCGGGATTAACTCTATTGAAATGCCGAGATTTTGAGAAAGCATCTAACAGAGCTCAGGTAGTGCTTACTTTGTTTTTAAAGCAGTGTTACAATATCTGCGAACCGTCTTGAACATTTTACATAGTCGTGACACTAATATCAACTATGGCATGGCGCATAACAATGAATCACACCAGTGATCTTCAATATTTTTCGGAATGGTACACCATTTTAAAGATTACTCAAAACTTGTCTACCTCAGTTCACATTATACATCGAATCCATAGCAATCTTAATCTGATAAGGGGATGGGCATGGCTATGATCTATCGGAAATACTGTGCTAAGAACAAATCACGACCTAAGACATGGCCGTTCAATTGGGTCTACTAAACATTTGAAGGAAACCGCATCCCAATTGATAAATATAATTTGTGATATTGCATTGAACCCCCATGCAGTAACATAAATCTAGCTCCCTGCACTGCCTGCATATGTCAGTTTTCCAGGTCTCGAGAGTGTATTGTATTTAGTACTGATTTTTAAAACTACTTACATAATTCAACAGTTTTCAAAGACAGCTAATTCCGCTTCTACTTGAAATAGACTACTTCTGGCCTGGTTGTAATAGCACTGCCGGTACTGCTACTCATACTTGAGCGAAATATGCTGGAAATCAGTGAGCAACATTTTTGCAAGAGTACTTTGTGAGCTCGAAATGAGTGAATACTGGATTTAGGCATAAGTACGGTGTAAAAATCTGGTCTGCTGATGTTACGGGAGATAACATGGTCATATGATTATCTATGGGACTTGATACTGAAATTTACAACGTTTGCATATTTGTTACACTGTTGCCAATTCTGGATATGCTACAATATTTCTTAGCAACTCACCTGAAGTCATCACGATTCCTGAAAATCTTGATATCGAGGTCTTGTCTTTTGTCAGGTGACAAAGCCTGAAAAAGAATCCCATATAACACAGCCGATAAAATGACCTTTTTTCTCAAATCGCACTGGCTACATGATAAAATTGTTAGGTTACCTAATTTAAGCCTACACATCAAATTTGGTTCAATTCCAGCCAGTAGCCACATTGCTACAGGAGATGAAAGTTTCCGTTCACCCCATGAAAGGTTAGGTTGTCTATATAAACAATGTTCACCAAATTTTGTTCAATTCCAACCTGTGGAAGCGGAATTATTGCCGTCGATTATCAATAAAATAGTATTTGCGGTGGCCAGTTCTTCAATTATTTTTTACCGTAAATACTATTTTATTAAAATCTAAATTTTTCGACGGCAGTAACTCCGCTTCCGGCAGGTGGAATAGAACCAAATTTGGTGAACACCGTATCTATAAACAACATAACACTTTCATGGCGTGAACAGAAAATTTTCAATTTTTTATTTCATTCATTTTTATATGCAGTAATAATTAGAAACTTTCTTCTCTGTAGCGAAGCGGCTATTGACTGGAATTGAACCAAATTTGGTATGCAGGCTTAAATTACCGTAGGTAACCTAACAATTTTATCAAGTAGCCAGTACGATTTGAGGAAAAAAGTCAATTTTGAAAACCCCTACTGAACACTATAGTTCTTAAATGCAATTTGGACATTCAATAAAAGCGAACATTCGTTTCACCAACCATCTTGAGCTGTATAGAGCAGTGGTTCTTGACCGCCGGGCCGCCAAATATACTGGAGCTTTCTATTTCAATTCCAAACGTGAAAAGTTAGACGCTTGACCATTTTTGAGAAATACAACACCAATTAAGAAGTTCATTTAGAAGCTTGTATTGCATTTTTCTGCATGATGTAATAATCGGGAGTTCATGGTCTGCTTTGGGCAGTCACATTACAATGATGCAACTGTTGTACGAAACCGTGTGGTAGTATTCTTAAATACTTTGGTATGTGAGAATAGAATACCGATGTCCATCCTGATTGTGGCTTGAAAATACACAGCCGGATAAAACTAACCTTGAATGACAATTGATGAACTAGCTTGAAAGTTGCAACTTGGTTGAATCTGGTCGAGAGGAATCCTTGCCTGTGACGATAAAGAAAGGATACCATTTTGTTAGAAATGATTTAAATTCAAACATTTCAGTCACCCAATGTGTTGAAACTTGTAGTTACAGATAGAAATAAGATCGTCACTAGTGGTTGAGACAAGTTGATTGTGAATAATTTTATCATTTTAAAACACCCCACCATAGCATTGACGGCAAATAATCGAATCCAAAATCATCGACTTTGCAAGAAGATAAATTCAGAATTACTCACTTTTATCTCCCAAGTAGAATTGTCACACATTGATGCGTTTCAGATTCCAACTGACTAAGATTGTCTTGCAAACTTCTTTTATCACCATAGCCATTTGGCATCAGACCATTAAATGATATGTTACATAATTATGAATATGATCGTCCGATTGCAATCCACTGTAACAAAATGAAGAGTGGTTATGAAAAGTAAAATCAACGAATCTATATACAATACAGGGTGCTCAAGCCTGACTACCATACCAGAAGATGTGGTATAAAACAAGTTGTCGATAGTCGCCTCATATAAACATAATCGAAATGGCTAATTTTGAGTATGCATACAAATTTGATAACTTGATGATTGATAGCGAAAAATGAATGACATTTTATGAATCAGCACCCCAAATGCGTCAAAAAAATAAAAACAGCAGGATAAACAAAAATTTTTACCAATTTTATTACGTAATCATTGTTAATCCACAATTCTCATTAAGTAGGACAGGCATATAAACTTGTAACGTATGCTCTATTTGGAAGCACATACTGTTGTGAGTACTACTTTTGAAGAGCGAATAACTTGAGCAAAGGAACAGATCATCCACGCTAATTAAGACTTCACACTATTTATCTAGTCATCCAAGTCTGCCTTGTGGAATCAATTGTACAAGTCATCAAAATCATTGACCTTATCCATATTGAGTGAGGAGCTAAATATATGATGGGCTGCATCAACTAGAAATGTAGGCAGGATTACGCACTGTCATACAACTCATGAAGTATATATCCACAATTTAGTGGTTATTATTTCTATTAAAATCATCAAACGGTACGAATATACCGAAAAGTAGTTTACACTAGACAAAAC
>ATSW01008302.1:0-10281 GCA_000444245.1 Botryllus schlosseri | reverse complement strand
CGGGCCTTGGGGATTGTGGCTTTACGTCTTGGTGCTACTGAAGATGTACGGGGATCGAGGCTTCGCCTTCAAATTTTTTACTGTAATTGTGCATGGCTTTTTAGAGGTGACCTAACAATTTCATGGGGCAGCCAGCGAATTACAAATAAATTTCGAAGTTATTCATGAACATGAACAAAGTGCGCATATCGGTAGAGGTATTGATACATGATACATACATGTACCCGAATAGAGATTTACGATGTTCCTTCTATCCCATTAACAATGACTATTTTGACCAACTCTGGCGGCACACTGCACATTCGGCAGCGCCCGATCACAGAAACATGCATACCGCGTGAGGTTGATTTTGACTTCGTCTTTTTCCACGTCGGTCTTCTGCGGGCTTGGGATGATATTGCGGGACTCGAGCTCTTCCCTGGACGCCCGTTCCGCGAGACGCATCGCGAGGGTGTCGCGTCGCGCGACTTTTGACGCAAGGCCCCCAAAACCAGCAGGAGTATCATCTGCAAGGTAAAAAAACCGTCAAAATCCGATATCATCAATAGTGTAAACTTCCGATATCAACGGCCGACAAATAGTATAACATAATGTCCACAGATTCGACGGTAACGCCGTTGTGAGCCACACTCGCTTTGTGACATGATTGATCTGGCGACGCCCTCATAAAATACGCCTTGTCGCGCGTTGCCCTTACATTGACTCCAATATATCACTCATTGTGCCATTGAATTCACCTTTGTTGCTTTTCCCTTTGAACAGATTTTTCAACGATTTAGGAAACGGCATAGACCTCACAACTCTTCTGGCAAAGGTCATTGGTTTTGACAAAGGTCTGGTAAACTGCTCGCATATACAGTGCTTATTCTTGTATCATAACTGAGAAATGAAATGATTCATTATACATAATTTACATAAAGTAAACGCCACTTGCCTATTTCTCATTATTAAATCGCATTACATTGTCGCCTCTCTACAGTGGATGCATTTGAATGCGCCATGATTAAGAATTATGAGCAACAGATACGCGTCAAGTCCGTCGAAACATGATATAACGATCGCGAACTAGGTATGTTCTAATGTTTACCATGCGCGGTGTTTCAATTCATAAGATGTTCTAAACATCGACTACGACATCAACCACTCCGAGTCCCATAAGAGTCCCCGCATCGTATAATTATGACGCCGAAACTTGCGTCCCCAGGCACCCGCCAACGCCATAGTCATCAGTCAACAATTGCCGAAATGCGATACACAGCCGTCATAATAATAAACCGCAATGCGGTAGATGGAAAAACATGGCCACTTTGTGAAGCTTGTAATTAATGCTGTGAATAGGCTGTCGAGTCCAAATCCAAACGATATGCCAAGCAGATTCAGCGCTATGACTGGCATCATTGAGGCTTTCGCGCTTGTTAACATAACAATGCTGTCGTACATACGCCCACCATACCCGCTTACTACAGTCAAGTAAACGCGATTGTGAGTTCACACAATAGAAACAGTATAACACAATTGCCGACATATTAAAACTGCCACTTTAAAAAACATTTCGCAGCATTACGGCGAACGCAAGCCCACTCCACATGATACCTAAAAATGGGCGCTGTCGCCAGCATTACTCGAGTCAATTCTTCCAGCACGAGTAAACAATTTCTGCTAGCCAACAACGGACAATTCGATTGCCGATGCATTGAAAATGGAGCTTTTCAATGCGGCCATCACACAACACTTTACGGGGAAGCAGAACCATAAAAATATCATCTGCGATGCGAATAAATCTGCCCGCAGCGCAAGAAGAGACAACTACTTGCAGCCTGAGTTACACGCCTCACGCTAGCTTATCCAAGAGTTCACAGCCAGTAAGGCGATCGCCGACGCATTGAAAATGCGCTTGCCAGATGAGGCCATCGCACAACATTTTACCGAGAATCTCCCATGGGCCATGGATCTCGACTAGACTGCGAATAAATAAGTGTCCCTGAACTTCTATTTACCAAACCCTTTCGATAGTCAACACTAATTCGATTGCCAACAAACCGCGAGATAATAACGACGAAGACCATACTTCCTCGAGACGCGAAACACAAATCCCCAAAATCGTATACCTCAGGTCACGAAATGGAAGAAGCCATCAATATTTAATGCTGAAATCACGCACTGCCTTATGTACCCCGATATTGCGGAGCATACTTTGCCGGAAAAGTTTGCATTACCGAGAAATGGTCGCGAAGACGATGCCGTGTCACGCTATCGGCAAATCTATTTCGACGTACATGTCATACACAGCGCGCATTAAAGACACTCCACAGAATATATGCATTAAGGCGGTAACGTTAGGAATGGCTTGCAATATAGACTTCGTATATCCTACTCGCAAGTCGGAGGTGTTGACCGGTCAAACTATAGTCCCCGATGCTACGCAACTAGAAGTGACGTCGTAAATTTCTACTCGTTTATCAGTAGAAGTAGCAATTTCAAAGGCATGTTAAAAATACTCCCAGCAGACGCAGAAGATGAAGCTTGCAGAATTTGGCCGATTGGGACTGTTTTTGCGCAGTTCTCATGACGATTTGACTCATATAAGCGATGCGAGCTTACTCCAAAGCTACTTTCTACTTGACAAAATTCAAACGTAAAATGTCGTAACTGCACCGAAACGCGAGTATTATCGGGTGGTGTCGGATCACGGACCAAAGGGCTGCACGCCATTTATGATGCTAGCCGGAAATGTATGAAATTCCAGCGAGATATGCATCGTACTTAAATTAGGATTGAACACTGACTCCAACTTCGAATATCGTAGGATTTCGATTCAGGCCGTGAAATAGATTAATTGCGTCGTGAAGCGGGCGAAAAACACGGTTTCATCGCTACGTCGAGTCGTAGGCGCCAACTCTGTTGCATTCCATTGACATTTGACAAATGACTCGGAAGAAACTTCCATGTTCTATGGTTCTATCTATCCCATAATTGCGACAATATTCTTCCGCTTATTGACGAGGTCTTATGCCAATTCTTCAAATTTTGATATTCATTTTTCAAATTGATAGAATATCAATATAAGATATTAATTTTTATGCGCATTTTTATTGTATATGTTCATCACATTGTTTCAGTATAGTTAGGCCAGGATATAGCCGAAAGAACATGAAAACTTACAATAAGATAATTTTTTCAAAATATGTATAATAGACACAGGCTAACGCTAACTCCGATACAGAATAGTCAATATCGAATTCTTTTCAGCACTTAATCAACGTAAATGCTAAATTGTGACATCACAAAACGAGACGGACACGGATTCGCTCGCTACAAACTGGCGCCGGTTCCATATCATCACACAGCGCTATTCGCCAATGGCCGCTTATCCCCTACCGGCATTATATACGACCTAGGCATAAAAAGGCGAAATACCGTGCCTACCTCATCTGTACTGCGTTTCACAGAATGTTAATTGAGAACGGCAGGTTTACAGATTACGCGCACGCGTGATAGTTCGACGCCCCTCGAATCGCACGCGACTCGAAATGGCGGCCTAAATCTAGAATGATAGCCGCATGGACGCTACTATATATCGTCTCTGTGGCTGAAAATAGCACAGTGCGGCCGATATTCAAACATCAATCTGCCAGTCAGATGCAGCACGAAGACGACATTCCAAGCATCGTGGACAGCATGCAAAGGTGTTTACGTAATACGTTACGTAACTGAAGTAATTTTGTGAGGCGATAAAACTTTAAATCCATTCTCTTTACTTTAAAAACGTAGATACGCCACGCAAGAACTTCTTTTTGCGGATTTCGTAACGCCCACGTTTAATCCAGACGTATACCCTCAAAAAAACGTGATTTTTATTGAATTTCGTCGACACATAAACTTTGACATCTTTGATCAATGATCATACAGAAGCATCGCTTTTGACGGCACAAGATGTGTCAATAAATAAACAGACAGGAATCTATATATCGCACCTTATCTCTTTATCTATCTGACAAACAGACTATTTACTACAAAACACTAATCACGACACGCGCAGGCCGCAGCAACCTAAAATTCATCACAGGGCTCGCTAATCGCTATACAATACAACCACGCAAGCAGGCGCGCATTATCAAGTTCAACGCAAAGTATTCCCCTTGACACTGCGGTTTAATAACGCGACCAAGAAGCGGTCCCACAGCGGTACAATTCCAGCAATCGACTATAACACGCGCTCGCCGTGCACTGCCCGGAATACCGAGAATGCCACCAATGCGGTCGCAATGCCATCAAGGGACATGCCACGTTGTGACGACATCTCACGGATGATCGGGCCGCGAGGTAAACATAGCCAGACGCGAATTCGCATCTGTGACTCGTAAACGCCGGAAGCACGCAGTCTGCTTAGAAAGCTGGCATACCGCATATTATAAAGTACGTAAGAGACAAGAGCTCAAGTTTCATATCAATAACCAGAGTCCAGAGATGGTCAGTTACTCGTCAGTTACAAAGTACTTCTACTACGACGACGACGACTAAAGACGGCAGAAATTTCGCTAGCAAGCGTCATACGCAACAGAGTAATCGACTGGCTGTGAAACGACACGAGCATTATATCTGTTGTTCTTGAAATAAAAATCGATGGAACTAATAACTCGCAGTTTGCACCTTAATTTCCCTGCCCCTAGCGGCATTTGCACGCCTCCTTAATCATACGAGTGGGATGATTACCGCGCGAAATAACGTAAGGGTATTCCGTATTGACCGTGGGCCCTCATAAGTCAGAAATCAAATTCTAATCAGCAGACTCGTCATCTTAACTGAGATCAATATCTGTTACTAATAACGCCAATTTGCAGTTATCCCAACGGCACCGATGCGCTCCTATATTTCAATAACAGCGACATATATCGGCGCGGCACCCATCTCAAGTTATTGTGGCGGCAGCAAACGAAATGGATTCCCCACCGCATACTCATCAATGACTTTACCCGTAAGCGCCGATTAACGCCATACCCCAATATCCGTTACGTAAAATCACTACGGAATCACAGCGCTCGTTCTTATGCCTAGCCCTCGCAACGTACAACAATACCGCAGAACGCACGCGACGAATAGCGTCATACTAATCCCCACGTCGCTACAAATACGTAACCCGTATTCTTCTACATTCAATCCGCGGTAATTCCGAAAGATAGCGATCAATACGTTACCCTGCAGCAAACGCGCAACGGAGACGACACCCATTCACGCGTCATTGAGGCAATTTACTCAACGCCATTCAAAGCCTACACGAGATCTCTTCCATTGCCGCCCTACGCTAAACGGCTACAGCGGAAGATGACTGACGTCAGACCTGCGCGCGTAAAATCTGCGCAAATTATGATACCCAGTCAGTCATGGATACATTGGTAATTGGTATAGGTACCAATAACGGGAAAGCCGTTTTTGATAATTTTTATTCAAATCTAATCCAGAAAATCCGTTAATTTCCTAGATGTCCGAATCTGATCACGGATACTACTACATATGTATAAACTCAAGTCAACACTCCACTGAGCCTCTTTTTAAAATGGCCAATAATGGCGCGCGAACCGAAATGCGCAAAATAAGGCCAACGTTAATTCGACACTACCGGTATACGGGCAATCTTCACCTATATCCGCTACCGTGCCAACCCACTATACAAGAGGTGACATTGCATTAGCGTTCGAGGCGATACCTCGACATGACTGATTTGCAAGAGACAACAAGGAAACGGCGTACACAGCTTGCATGTAATAAACTGACGACGCATACTTTTCACGTCACAAAGGAGAGAAGAATATATTGCAAGATTTCAAAATAGAACTTGTACTGGATCGAATGGTGATTCCCAACAGTGATAAACAATTGCCATGTGATACCATAGTAAATGCTAACACTATTGATAGCGTTGGTATGGTGCGTTCTGTCTGACGCAGAGCGCAATATAGAACTGAATGCCACGAAACAGCAATCGTCCACAGCGTTATTTCCATACGCTACGCATCCACGAAGAGACAGTGTTACTTGCTAGCCCGATATGGTGCTATAGACTACTTGCGTATCTCCATTCTTTCCTTGTTTGGAGTTTTGAGGGGAAATTACAATGATTAATTTGCAGACACATGATGGAGGGGCCGCGGAAAATTAACGAGTTATCCATCGGTCTTGCACAAACTACTGAATTTTCAAAACGCGCAACCGAAACTAGAACTAACGACCTATAAAATTACGCAATTAACTAGATTCAATTCCGATGCAACTCATTAATTTTCATTTTACCGAAATCGGCTCGACTTTCCGCACAGACTTCGTCATCATCAAGCTGTAATCTCGTCGCCTGGACGACCCGGCAATTGATATGTGTCACAACCCTATTGACACGCACCTATACAACATAGTGACTATATAGAGAGTTTTCGAACGGGTACGAGCTCATTTATCTCCAAACTAACGCTGAATCTAAGTGGTTGTCTGTATTTGCGAGGATAACTAGACTGAGAGCTCCCGTCATCAGGAATGGTCTTGCATTGAAAAGAAATATTATTGCAAATCGTACCTTGTCAGAGTAATATATTACAGAAATTATTCACCGATTAATATTAATGGCCGATATTGGCTGGCTCATTGCTAATCACAACACCGCGTGCGCAATATTATCGATACTGTAATCATAAATGTAAACGTAAAAAACAGCCAATGATGTCTCATGAGCACAAATAGAAGTCACTACAAAACCGTCAGTATAACAGCGTGTACCGATACCCTGCTCTTGCAGTCTTGCCTACAAGAATAGATTCACGGGAAACGTACCGTACCAAGCAAGATATGCATATCACGACAAGAAATATCAGAGATTTAAATTTGGGTGGAATATTACAGAAACACGAGTCCGGTACAATTACGATATCAAGTCGTGTTAGTTCTTATCCAGAGATGATCGCGATTTCGTTTAAAAGCTGTGAAACCCGGCGAACATCCTCATATCCGCTTCACAAGAACCCTTCGGACGTAAGGCGGGTTATCACCCGAACCCATCTATCAGGGAGTGACCAGAGGTGGTCAATTTAGCCGGCAGTGCTACTCAAGTAGACACTCAATTACAAATAGAAGCAGCCATTTCCAAGACATTTCAAAGTTACATCGAGCGGAAGTCGAAGATGAAGGGCCCGTAAAGAACTGCTATAATTTTGGTCGAGAAGTCACACACTTTTAGAGCTTATTCTGAAGCAGAGGTGGCTACTTTCGATATGGCACAATAAAGCTTCGCGACTTGACTAAAAATTATTAATGACACTACGAATAGCTAGAATCTTCGAAAATATATTTAGTTAACGTGAACATGGGCTATTTCACGCGGTTCCAATGACAATTTCACACACACAAGTGATGCAAACTTAATCTTAAATCTACTAAATCTACGTTCGACTGTTCAAAATACAAATTGTAAATACCGGTAGTAAGCCGTTAGCCTAAAAACCGCTCAACTAGAAATAGAAGTAGACCGAAAATCTAACCATTGGAGTAAGTATAGCGCAAGAAGGCAAAACCTACTGGAGTACTTCGTCACAGACCACTTCTGGGAGTGACGTCATATCTAAAAGACGCGCTCACGTTGTGCTCGCAACGACCGAAACGAAACGTCGCCCCGAAAGTTTACACGACACAGAGCCATTAGGGAATCGCAACAGCTTAGCAGTTTTGATACAACAACGGCGAGTATATCCACAACATCAAACAAAGTTAAACACCCCGGACAATTCGTAATGCTTTAAAATCAGCGCGCGCGCCACAAAGAACCGCACGCATCAACGCGAACAAGCCAGTTTCGTCAGTGAATAAAATCCCGAGCGGAAAACAACGTAAACATCGCGCTATTTCAGCAAGAACACGGAGCGCGGGGCTTTGGAATCGATACCATCCTCATCAATATTAAGCGCAAGGACGGAGGACACGGATGCCGATTGCCGAATCTAACGCGGATGACAAACTAAATCTGGCCACGAATAGGCTGCGGAACATGCTCGATGACGCGATAATGGACAATGCAACAATGCATCGCAATCGCAATGGAAAAACGCTGCATACACGATGAGCTACACTAGTTTGCAACATTCTCGATCAGCGAGTCATATATAAATAACGCGGCGAAACCGCAGACCGCACATATGTGTTTCTACAAAACTGGTATTGCTGCTGTTATAATATTCATGGTGTTTCGATCACAGCGGTCATTTGGTCAAATGGTCATGTACACCCGGCCGATGTTCCTTATTATGATCCCCGAATTGTCGCACGTAATAGTGTAGTGGTTACAAGGCTCATGATCCCATAAAGAATGAGTAGCGGTGATGGCGGGACTTATCCATAAGTTCGACATACGACCCCACATAGCAATTATAAATACCAGTAGGTGCATCGCGCCATGCCGAAATTATACGCCCTTTGCCAATAAGATATATTTTATCAACGATAACTGGTAGTATCGTTGTGATACTTATTTCTCGTCGCGGGAGCTTATAAACCTCGATTGTCAGTCACACTGTGTAGCACCAAGCATACGCAACGCACGTTTGTGGCATGTCTAAAAAGTAGTGACCGACCTGCGATATCGTATCACAGCGTTATGCTGTGTAGGTTCTCGATTTTGGCAAACCTTGATGACAACAGACCATCTAGTCTAACCGGTTGCGTAATGTTAAGCCCATTTTCGACCCCAATTCACAAAGGACCATTCCTACATCACAATATATCACAACGATAAGCTACGAGTGATTGAGCACGCATCTGGGCTGATTGATAGTCCCGGGTTATAAACGTAAACCGAATTTTCATTGTATTTCCGAATTTGCGAAATCAGATTAGGACATAGACTGATAGATCAACACCGAACAGCGTAAGCTGCGCAAACCCGTCGCAAATTGTTCCGCCCGCTAAACCTAAAACCGGATACGGGATCAAGAACCGGAAACACTTACTTCCGGATCTGAAGTTAAAATCTGCCTCAGAAACACGGATCGCAATTCCGTTCATCCGCGCTGAGCAACGCGAGGTCGCAGCAAATCTCGCGTATTACGAAATAGATATCCCGCCAATTCAACACCTTACCCTAATACCCAATCAATCACGTTCTCAAGCTAATCGCGAATTTCATTGCCGAAACACGGATCTGCAGTCACGAGAATATAATCTAATCTAGATTGTAAATGGACCGCAATAATTGTGCGGTGCGCGACACGTAACAAGACATATCACTACGTAAGCACACACACCGAAAGCATAGTCATCTGGCCTGTAAAACGAACCTATTATCGACATAAGGCAGGGGCGGGCAACTTCTCCAGTCGGCGGGCCGGATATAGTAAAATTAAGTACTTGGCGGGCCGGATTGCTGAATCGATACATTATCCGCCCATACATCCTCATATACGCGGAATAAATCGTATTTGATTATTGTACGTTTAACGACATCAATGTCACTTCAAAGCCATTTCTCGCCGATAAATGCCCAAGACAATGTGGATTTGAGAACAGCATTGTCACACAGGCGCCGCTACGTCTGCTTCTCTCTGATCAATTAACACACGGTGCAATCCTTGTTTGAGATTTCAAGGCGTGCGTTAAGCCCGGTACCCCAAATTAACCACGATACTAATTCATTGGGTTTGAGTACATCGTAAATGCCGATATTGCAAGTCTCGCTTCGACGAACTTACGCGTAAGCTCCACTCTTGCACTAGCGCACACACGTAGTCACTAATACTTGAAGTCAAGCAAGAAGTGGGGAATCTCGGCAGACTTGGGCCGCGAGCCACATTATGATATAAAACGGGAAACTGTCCGCGGGCCGAACAGGATCCCGTCGCCCCTGACATAGGGGGTCAAAATAGTCAGCATTGATACTGACCCAGGTGATGCCAAAGCAGTTTTAAAAAGAAGATTTGGACGTGGCATGCTTTAAAAATGTCCAAGACGAATCTATGCAACTGACGGAAAATGACTAATATAGGGCAAGTTTTTGTTGCAGTCAAATCCGTGGAAAGTTGCACTTATTTTTCACAAAAGTTGCATTTATGGACAAGTTCCTGGAAATTATTAGGGTTTGAGATACTCGAATCGATCTGTATCCGAAGCACTGCGGCAAAACTCAGTGTTGGCGACTTCAACAAAATCAATCGCTTGGAAAAATTGACGCAGTGGAAATATAATTTTCGGTGGTCTAGCCTGAATGCACGTCTAATCAAAAAGGACCTCAAATTTAAACGACAGTGAAAT
>ATSW01008301.1:0-12155 GCA_000444245.1 Botryllus schlosseri | reverse complement strand
TTTTATTCAAATATCTAAAAATGTTATTTTTTCGTGCCAGGCATGAATTAGCGATAGTAAATCAAATTTTTACGATGCGTGTGGAATGTCAGTCTGCAAGGTCCTGTCAAATGAGGCCAACTTGGAAATACATTGAATTACGCTATTACTGGGACTGCTGCCCGCGGTGCCATCAAAAAGTAGGAAACTGGCCCGCGAGCACATTTGAGTTTGAGACCTCTGCACTATACATGTAGGTAGTCAGCGAATGATGCTTATTCAACCAATCAATGAAATTGATATCGTTGCCTGATGCAAAAAATCTAGCTGGCGCACGGGGTCAATCTTGACTTCATATGTTTATTGTACCATAAAAATCAAATCCGTGCGATTGGGGTGTTTGCTACTAGTGTTGAAGCCCGATAACTTGTCAATGGGGTTATATCATGAGCAAGTATAGAAACCCGTTTTACACTCTACTCAATATCAACGTAGTAATACTGATACGCATAATACATTGTCCGGTCTGGCCTAGACCGTTAGGGTGTATAAGCATTAAGCTAATATTCCCTTGCAAGTCCTCGTCGAAATTGTTGGCAAAGCGATAGAAGATAGTGATAGTATGGGATTATTATATCATTTGATTGCACCAGTTGATACATTTGGCGACGTTTAAAACGTCAATATGTACTTCAGCATTGTGGCATTATGGGGTCCAAGTCGTCGCTAGGTATCGTACATTAATAGGATATCACTTCACTGAAATGTAGGGTTGGGATTCGCAATATGACGTCACATGACGTCATGAGGTTCACGTCTGCGTTCACAGAGAACCTTTTAAAAAGGTTCGCGTTTACACGAACATAAACCTTTCAGAGGTTCCCACCATCCCTAGTATATTCTATATAGGTTTGAATGTCATACTCTATCTGTCTGATATCGATATAAAGATGTCCCAATATAGTTGGTAAGCTGTTACTTTTAAGGGTTGTTGCCGTAGCGCCAGGATTACAATGTGGGAGGGGCGGTGGTGGATTTTGACAATGTTATGACGTCACGCATCCATTGCTACATCACGAGACCATATGACGCCCAAACAAACAAGTCAAACATTTGCAGTGGCAAGGCCTTCGCCCATGTCTACTCCATTGGCATTGACGATGGTGTAAATGTGTTGTGGTTCTCAAATTTCTTACGAAAAATTTCGTTAGCTCGGTGCGACGGTGACTTTGTCATCAAATATCCTATGATCTGTTACCAAATTAAAGCCTATACACTCAGCAATGGCTGGCCTTTACCTGTAAGCCTGTTCTTCATCAAACAAATAGCAGGTGACTATAGGCATAGACGACATAGTTCGTTTTCGATTAAAAACTACAGTAACATTTTGTCAATTAGGTTATGCGTAAGGAAGATCTACAGCACAGAAGTAGAATATGGCGATTCAGCTCATAATTTAAGGTGATATAGGTACCACACCAATAAATGGCTCTTGTTCGCATCCGGTCCCAGCTATACTTTATTTATGGTCAACAAATTGAAATTCGGCGACTTTAAAATTTAATATCGAGAAAAAGTGTCCACTGTCCATATGCTCGGTTAATATGAGCACTTCTAAATTTCATCAGGGAACATGCGCCGTGCACGGCAAGGGGAATATTGCCCCATGGTAGTTTCCAACGCACCGCGGGACACATTACAGAACAGCCGACTTATGGATTACACACATATAGGATACGCTAACTACAGTCTTTGATCCTATCTGGATCAAGAATTCCAACTGAGTACCTTTGGTAGAAACTGGACGCTGCAAGTATCATCTGCATTGCGATATATATGAACCCTTTTATTTTTTCCACAAGGTCGGAGGATAGATGCCACTATATTTTCAATAAGTGCTTCTGAAAGGAAAATTGTAATCACTGATGCATTCCAGGACATTGAGGAGTATCGTCTCACTTAACGTAAACTAAAGCTACCATTTATCCAACTCCCAGCATCCATTTACTCAATTAATGATCCGATCTCTTACTACCTGTTGCTTCCTGTGTCATCCAGTTTCGAATGCTGGCACGAAAACGAAAGTTTGCACATTTCCCATCCTCGATCGTATCATGCATGTTATTTACACTTCATAAGTTGTTGATGTTGTCATGCAGATGCACAATCCTCTGTTCAACTGCTTATTTATGTTGTTGCGGAAGCAATGTCATTGCAGCTGTCACGGGCAAGATATACTGTAAGTGATAATGATCTTCGACGACTTTGAAACAATTGTGATAGTAACAAGAATGTCGCTTAATTACCCTTTAAACGACTTTTCCGTCAACTCCAATCTCTAGCCCATGATTCGATACTCTCGCTCGTAACATACTTCTTCAATTACCAAGACATGCATCTATTCTAGACAGACTTATTGCATCTGTCAAATACGGTAACAATGTTCTTTTAATAATACTTGATGCGTTTGGGATTTCTAGCTAGCGGGATATTTCCTAAACCCTTTAAGTATCTGATACAACAAATGTTACCTGTCTATAATTGTGCCACGGAGTTATATTTGATCTTCGCGGCAGCAGGGTTCTAAGCAGGAAATTATCGATTGTGCCAACATCGGGTCATATTATTGTGTTATATCTTGGGGCATTTACAATAGAATATTGTCGGCGCAGGAGTTACCTATACGGAAAGACAATGACCATGACAGATTGATATAAAGATATCAGACTTGTCGTTCGGAGAATGGGGTCGTGCCGTGATTCGGCTATCACAAACAGCGAGCGAAAAGGCTGCGTGAGACATCGCGGTACTGATAAATCTATCAAGTCTGGACTATGTGCCTTGTTATGACTATATGGCGACCTAATACCGATGCATATTATACAATACTAGAGACTAGAGTACTCTGCGCTTATTTGCTGACAATTAGGACTCCGTGGGCACAAGGATTTGAGTGCTTGAGTTCCAATCGAGTACTCATCATACGACACACGTAGTTGTTGTAGAACAATAGTAGGCTACGTACGCTCGCACATGGAAACGGCATTTGTATGAGTATAGGCTTCGAGTCGAGTCAAGTATTCGAGCATCACTCATTATGGCGCCATAGCAGTATGAAAGATTAGGAAAGTTAAAATACAGTAAGCCAAGTTCGTTTTATGCTACCACAAAGAATTTTCCGGTTCTACATCACATTGAACGTAATTTTGTATTTTTTCGAACATGCCTATTGCCCCTTGTGACAATGCGATGGGTTGTTACCACTTCACAGAGCTGTCATTTCCACTAAGATGCGTAGTGCGTATAGCTTTGTACAACATATTTCGTATGCTGCGATACGAGTCATACGACCAATCGAGATTTCAAGGCTTCCATATTGCTTCATTGATCATTCGATCATTTTGCTACCATCTCACACAGTTGAAAATACAACCGAAACTGTAATTTTTGTTGGTAAATTTCAGTACTAGGGACTTTGAGCAGCCCGCAAACAGCAGAGATGAGCGGATTTGAAATTTCTATGTCCTAATCCAATCCAAATCCGAACCTTCAAATCCAAATCCAAATCCTAATCCATAACTTTTTCTTATTCAAGTCGATGTCCAATCCTAATCCGATTCCAACTGGAAATTCAGAAAAAATACTAATTTGTGCAATGGAGGGATTCGAAAATTTTCTTTCACAACCAACGATTCACTTGATTCAAGATAACTTAGTAACCATAAGTACATTAATAACTGATCTGAATAAAGTTTGTCGCCATTCGCCACACGACATTTCAATCTCCCAGAAAATAGGTAAATCCAATCCAAATCCTAATCCGTTCTGAAAAAAATGTATAATCCAAATCCAATCCAAATCCGACAATATTTCACAAATCCTGTTTTTTCAAAACCTAATCCTAATCCATGCTCATCTCTGGCAAACAGATTCTACCCTGAAAGAGAAATCCCATACCTTAAACATAGACAATTTTTTGCATCACTGCATGAATCCAAATTTGCCAACCTGAGAAAGATGGCTTTGAAACTACTTGTTCTGTTCATGTCTACATACATTCGCGAGCAAATATTTTCGGTCATGAACATTAACAATACAAAGCTGCGTCCCAATCTAACTGATGTTTACATGTAGTAAGAGTTAAAGGAACTTTGTCGACAACTTTGATCGACCACAGATGTCTCATTAACTTCAACAGCTATTGAAACACATAAGCAATAAATTCATTAAATAGCCGATTGTTTTGGTCTATATGCTTTAAACTTAAAGTTTACATTAAACACGATTTATTTCTTGACTAGGTGGATAAATACGCTATTGATTTATCGATCCAGGAATCCGACCCGCCAGCTACTTCATTTTCCCATATCCGACCCGCCGAATGCAGAAGTTTCCCGCCCCTGGTATAAGAGGTAGGCTACGTATTTGAACTTTTGAAGTTTTTAGATTGAATATGACGTTATAATGAGTGACAATAGAATACTCAGCGCGAAATCGAATATGCCCGGCATTCGATTTTGCCCAGACCTATAGTAATCATAGCGCTCCGTTTCTAACGTGTAGCAAAACGTGTAGGATATGAATACAATTAATAGGGTTGCATTTAAAACAAAAATCAATTTAAAACAAACATGTTGCAAACATGGCCCTTGAATAAAACATATTTTTATTGTGCTTGTTGGTTTTTATTAGCCATGACGTCACGAATCTTCAATTGTGATTTCTCAACGTAATGAGATTGACCATTGAAAATATAGGGTAATTATAGCTTCTTTATTGAAAAAGGCTTCCGATTCCTGTCTTAAATGAACAAAAATGCAGCATTTTACGGTCGGGGTCATCATCATCAGAACATCCATTCCGTACCAATGATGTATCTACGTGCTTACCTGTTGAGCCGCCGGCGGGTTCCAGCAGTTTCATATCGTATACGCCGACTATATCGGGTGCAAATCGTCGGCAGGATCATACTCCATGTTTTCTCGAAAGTATTTAGACAATAATGGCAAAATTATTCGACTTTTGAAAAAAAAAACAGTTTGTGTGTTTTAAAGTGTTTTAAAACACCACTTGTTTAAATGCAACCCTATGGATACAAAGCTCCCCGTGCATGTGTCAGTGACTTTCCATTTGTCCGTGGACATAATGTGTGATGGAAAACTGGTATCTTACGCCGGCATCGTCAATTCCACAGCCATGCATGACATGCTCCATGACCTGCGACTTATAAGTACAAACAGTTGTTCACTTCACGCGGCACCAAGTGTGCGTGCCCCAAATAGAGCATTCCCCACCTTTCAAACGCAAAGAGGCATATAAGCACCAGAATGGCACCTTCACTCCGTCTGCTGCTTTATCACTTGCATCCGCGAGACAACGCAGCGAGGCGCCGGCACTCTGGTTTGCACTGCTACACCCTATCTGGGCTTCGCACCTTCTTTCGCGACGTGAGAAATTTAGGGCGTAAGGTGTGTTGGTCATTATATAAAATCATTTTGCTTACGGAGTTTTTTCCCCATTATGTAACAGCCATTCGGACAGCAGCATCGCACCCAATATGGAGGGGATATGGACACAAAGAAGGGATTATTGGCAAGGCTTTGATATTCAAGTCGAATGCGCTTATTATAGACCAGCATTTCTTGCAAGTGTGCAGATTTAACACCTCGATAGCGAATTCATCTTCACGCCATCATTCTGAGTATGGCACCTGTGTGTGGTGATGAAGAAGATATACAAGTAGCAGAGTAGAAGATATGGGACAAAAATACTAAGATCGCGGTGTAACTTGGGAGACAATGCGCAAGGCAAACATCCAATCAAAGTGACTTCATTTAGGGATATTAGGTCAGCGCTAACTGACTCGTGTGAAGTCCGAGCGTCACGCATTAAACATTATTTGTTTTGGTATCTTGATCATGAGACAAACAGACATAATGCTAAGAGGTGCATTAACGGCCAATCCCAGCATTGTGACTATTCATCAATTGCCAGCGTGAGTCTAGACGTATCATGAGCCAACAGATATCTCATTGTGATCTTCGCAATTCTCACTTGAACCTGGAAGCTCGCGCAACCTGCTGAAGGGATAATAAATCGTGGAGGTGCAGTGTACTTCAAGTGTCGAAGGTGAAGCAAGCCTATACGTAGAAGCGTTCAGATGTCATGGGTGCGCATTTGTCGCTTATCTGTCGAGTTATATTTAGGAATGCCATCAGTGTGTGCAGTTGCATAGCATTCCCCGCGGATGACAGGTGGAAGTAGTAGGACTCGCTCTAGCTTATATCGGAATGTTCGCATTGAACGCTACAGATTGATGACGGTGTCTGAGCACTGAGCAGGATTGGACTTGAGTATTGAGAATTCCTAATGTAGGACTAATCGGAATAGATGCAGGCATTTCCCCTTTTGTTTTTCCCTACGAAACCCCACTAATTGCCGAGTATATCGTACCATTATTCAAGTTCATATCGCTGTCAAAACTTTCCGGTTCAAATGGAAGATATATTTCAATTCATTTTCGTAACTTCTGTAGAATAAGCATTATATTATCTCCATTTTCACGAGAGAAGTTGTGTTTTATGACACATGCAGGGGTGGATTAAAACATCATTTTGTGTGTCTCGATCTGGTGTTATTGTCAAAGATTTATGTGTAAACATCGCTAGTCATATCAACAGCCAATAAGCAAGAAGTGATGTGACCTTTATCCACTTTACGTATGTCGGATATATGTAGTGCATCATGGTGTGTTTCCAGGTAACGGGGGTGCTTTGACGTACTTCCCATACGAGAAATGAAATCATTTCGACTCTATGACACCGTGTGTTCCGATTAGCATAACTTACCATTACACTTCGCATTAAAATAATGTGTCAAGTTGGATTATAATCTACATTACGAGTGTGATACAATCTCGAACTGTCATGGTATGTGATGTGATAGGGGCAGACGTTTTATCATTTTTGAGAAGCATCTATTCAAGATATAAGACTGAACGGATATACTATGTAAGATACACGGCTACAAGTGCTTATAACAGTGCATACGAGCGCATCCCTATTTATAGGGTTACCATATTTTGGGATCTGGAAAGGAGGAGACTTTTTACAAATTACAAAAAATGAATTACCGGACTAGAAAACTACTGATTTTAAAATTGAAGGAGAACATTTTCGATTTCGTGAAAAAGGAGGACAAATCCTCATCAATGAGGATATATTGTAACTCTACTATTTATAAATTGGTAGTTTTGTGATTGGCGATTTTTGGAATATTTCAAATGGCAGGGCCGTAGAAAGAATGGTGTCCCAATTAAAAACATGCATAATTTCGTATCTCATGTAGATCTTTTTACTCCCGAAATATATTTCAAGTCTATACCCAAATACGCTAGTATTGTGGTTAAAATGAAATTAAATAGGATCATATATTAATTGCAACGAGATTGTTTCGTATTAATGTCATATATTGTTGTTATCGCTAAAATCCCGATTCATGATCATATGAATCATATTCGAAATGTTAGACATATGTATTGTATGTATAGTAGAGCCCGACCGATTATCGGTTCGCCGATAATATCGAGTCGATATTACACTTGAAGGAATTATCGGTATCGGCCATTGGAGGCTAAAAAATATCGGCAATTTTTGTGAGTCACAACATGATTGTAGGAAGTCTGAAAACTATAATCCGGGACCGCTAATCTTGGAATATTTGGATGTTTCATACAGCTTACACTTTCAAGGTGTCCAGATGCAGCCTTTCTAGTTTATTTCGTGTTCAAGCATGACAATGGCTGTCAAGCTGTTGAAATAAATGCTCTGAAGTTTCGAAAATGCGCCTTTTTAGGTAGATTCCATCTTGCTTTAATATCGGCTGAATATATCGGTGTTATCGGTGAAGGTGTTACATATCGGTTTTATCGGTATCGGTCCAAAAATCCAATATCGGTCGGGCTCTAATGTATAGTGTATAGTCAATAGTTATGCCGTCATGGTCGGATCAGATAGTAAATATTGTGTATTTAATCTGAAGGTGTTCCGATTCATTATGAATATTTCTATTTTTTATGGTTTCATCGGGATTGGCATGTACCTAATTATCACTTTAGTTACCTAGTTTTTCCGTGTCGGCGCTATAGGCCCTGCAATTAAAAAAACACTCTACTGTGACGTGTCGTCACTGGACGTTGAATGCACGACGCGAAGTGTCGCCGTTTCGTCGCTCGAGTCCTCAAGCTTATCAGACACCTGTCCCCTTTAATTTTAGACATTACGCACACGCTAAGTTGGCCATGTCTTATTGCGGGCTCTAGCGCTGCGTTTAGATGATACGTGTTGCGCTATCTGTGCTATCGCTGCGCTCATACAGTTGTATTCGTATGATATGGCGATCTCCTTGATAAGAGATACTAACGGGGCATCGCTTGCGTTCATTCCTTGTACACTAGGGTGGAGTGTAAAATGGAAAATTTTGAATTTCAAAACGGACACTTGATATGTGGTGCCAAATATCAAAAAAATAATTTCTACAATAATTTTGGGCTCGTGCACCCTTTAATGGTCGTGCAATTTCACCGAACGAGCAAAAAATAGCTGATTTAGCTATATATTGATAACCGCTTACACTAGAAAGCTTATTTTGGGCTTAAAAGATGCGCAAGCAACAAGTTTCTATCTCACTTCTATAGAACTTTGTCTTAAAAATGAACAGAAAAAAGTTACGAGCAAATTATTGATTTTTAGACCGTTTTTAGGTAAAATTAGGCACTGAAGCAGTGGGGGTGGGTACGATGACAGAAGCGTGTAGTGATTGTCTGATTGGTATTATGACCGACAATTCCATATTGAAATCACATAAATTGCAAATCCATATTGAAAACACAAAAACTTCAATTCTATTTTGAAAAAAGATGAATTTTGAAGTTGGTTTCACTATCAGAGTATTAGTCTGCACAAACTTTAAAATCTTGTTTCGTATTAAAGGATTTCATCTGCTTTCGAGACTTCAGTTTTTTAAATCCCGACACATGGGCAGATGCTTCGGTCACCACTTTTCCGTGTTTGTTTTGTTTTTGTTTTTATTAACACATCATTGGCGCTTATCGCTATTACAGTCATTTGCGCCCAGAACATGAATTTCATTAATGTCAGATGTCTTTTGCTCCTTCAACGTGATCTTTAGCTGCCATCTTTCAAGAGTTCGGCTCTCTCTTCCTCTGGGCTTTTGAAGGCGCTGTATTTACAGCGGGATCGGCGATGAGGAGCCCAGATAAACCTCCGACACATAGAAACATGGCAGAGCCGAGACTCGAACCAGCAACCATTGGTGTCGTGACTGCAGTGTTTAACCAACTGCGCGACCCGCTTCCCCACTTTCCGTGTCTTTCCTCTGCCTGGTTGTCGCAAGGATGTTTAGCTACAGACTGGGAGCCTCAAACTTGGTCTGTGATATGGAGTCGGCTTCACGTGGATTTGTATCTGTTACTTTGTGCTTCATCATTCATCCCTCTCAATTAAATTGAAATGCCATGAATAAGTCGACGTCACAATATTGTGCAATAAATCACCTTAAGCGAAATCCACTGTCCGTTTATCAAACAATATAGCATCATGCTTTACTGACTCACCGTGCGTGAATTCTTTCTCCTGCTACCTTACTGATACAGGCCTACAGGACCGTACATAGCCTAGAGTTCTCAATTCATTACAATGGCGAGGATTGATGAAAGAAAAGAATTACCGAAGCCAGGCTGGACTACCGGTCTTTTCGGTACCGATATATCGCCTATTAAGAAATCACTACCCTCTCCAAACTCGACACTATCGCTTTCCTGCAGTCTCAGAGGAGCAACGAATACAAAATCGCAAAAAGAATTTACTTGTGAAATGAACTCCACAGACCATTCGCAGGCAGAGCCGATTGATCTTTCGATGCGCAAAAGTAGCAACAGCCCAGCCACAGAAAGTGACACTGCGCAAGATGCACGAAATGACCCAATCGACGGATATGCGCGAGCAAACTTCACAGCTACACCCACATCAAAAAACAACATGCCCCTCGTGCCCATGGACGGGTCTAGGTATCTCACCCACCCCCAGTTGCATAATCGTATATCAAACCCAACGTATGTCCCAGGGTCAATACACACACATCATGGAAGATTACCGTTTCCAACAAATGCAATCCCACCTATCTGGCATCCATCTCTATTGATGTCACAAGCCGCCAGACAGTACAGCGCGGGTCTCCTGACGTATCCGTTCCACCCCTCTGCCAATATCAGTGGCGCCTTCCCTGGAAGCAGTTCACTGAGTCACTTGTACAGCCATAATTTATTGGCGCATTTCTCGCGGATATACCATCAAAAGAAGCGACTACACGAATCTGAAAATCTAACCGGAACGCGGCCAGGCGTTGGGGATTCGAAGGGCCCGTTGTCTGACGGAGTCCGTGCGATTGCTATCTGCGATGCGATTGAAAAGAGCGATGATGACGTCAGAACTGAGTTGAGGAGCCTTACGATAAACGAAAGGAAGCCGAACGAATATTTACTCCCGAGGAAGCGAAAATGCGATGGCAGCGTTGTGACAGGTGGGTCAATTCATACTTACTGAAATATTAGTGTATTGTCGCAATATGAAGCCAAATAAACATTTAAAAGAGGAGGGCGATTTTCAGTACTTACTTTTGGGACGGGAGTTTTCAAATGATGACGTTTTCAGAAGATATTATGCAATGCTGCGTGCCCTGTGTTACTTGTACGATGAATTGAGACACCAAATACTAAAATTGTTACGGCGTCAACGGTAGTGAGGCTGTATGCATTAACATGATCTTAATTATAATTAGCGGGCTTTATTATTTTTATGCGCTCAAGAAACGCAAGGTGCAATTTATTATACAAGACATAATGCGATGTAATGAACGGATAGAAGAATATCGAAACGACCAAGTGCAGCCTTTCAAATTAACATCCAGTGGTAAATCTTGATATTCCGCTGTTTTTGACGCCATCCTCGCACTATTCAACCGCTTCCGTGTATTCGTCGTTCAGCGGGTAATTCTCATGGCTTTTTCTTTACGACGCCGTAAGAACAACGTTTACAGATCGTCACAAAAATAGCCGTCATCGTTTCGAGCTATTGTCGACTTTGCATTTTTCGAAAACGCAATCTCAAAGGGCAATATTGTTTTTAAATGATATCTGGATTGATATGTTGTGATACTTTAAAATTCGTTATTACCTGGTCCGTCGCATTTGCAGAAAATCTATTTCACTCGCAATCTAAGGCATACAGTCCGGATCCTGAGAATAGACAGTTCGCGAAAGAGCGCAGAAGCGACCATTCCCAGCATGATTTGCAATATCCAGACTCCCCTCCTTCTATGGTCGCAAGGGTAAGAACAGGCATGTCCTCCGACATTATAGATCTTCACTACTGCCTTTCTTCAGCTATCAACGGTTACATCGGATAACAGCCGATTAATTCCGAAACCGGTGGACTTCAAGCCTTGCCGTTTTCCGTGCAGTGAATGCGGGCGAACCTACGCCACAGTAGGTGGACTACTGAAGCATTCGAAAACGCATCATAATCCGGATAACAACAACCATTTTAAATGCAAGGTCAGTGCTGACTCTACAATGTCTACATCCATAAGCCAAATGGAGACACGGAGAGATGGGGTATAATTTAAAGACGTGATCATAAGACCTTCTGACTGCTCATCGTTTTTCTGTATGCGATATTTTGAAATGACAAAATTAATAACTGCGACCCTTCAATTTTATACGAACGCAGCGTGTTGTCATAGACAAACATATAGTTTAAATGTCACGAAACGCCCCGATTCCTACTGCAAGTTGATTTTGCCCTCTTTCTACAAGACGATAACAAGCATAGGACTCCCATCGTCATAATAACGTGAACGTAACCGACGTAAAAACTAATCAACATATATGCCCATTGTAATGCCTACGAGAATATATATATTGATACTTGTCGTGTTATTATGTACCAGCCACATTCAATGAGAGTAGACACTATTTACTAAAAAGGTGAATTACATATTCCAACCATAGGACGGGGTGTAAATCAATTCAGCAGCACTTTCTGATAAGGATTCGCTGTCCACACACATATCAGTTTTGAATGAATGTGTACACCGAT
>ATSW01008298.1:0-10399 GCA_000444245.1 Botryllus schlosseri | reverse complement strand
AATAATGTCAATTCCCAATGATATTTTATAACGACTATGCGCACATCTATATATATGTCTGCCGGTTTATTTTCACTAGTCCCCTCAAAGCGATGTATTCACACGGAATCATGTGTTTCATAGTTTATTGGAACTACAAGTGTTTAAACACCAAATATCGATTTCACGACAGGCAATCGGATTTCTACTGATACCTAGCGTATCATGCAATAAATGTCAACAAATGCCAGGTAATAAACACAGTACATATCTTTGCAAAATCCAGTAAAACACCCTTTGGAGACCGTAGAATACTACACATTTAGAGATAGTACATGGTACCTTCAGTCCGCACACCCAGCGACAGCTACATAGAAGCAGACAATGTCAGGGAGACAGGAAACTTGAAGGATACTTATAAACATTTGAAGTGATGTGAATGTTACACTTGGTATATCACAGAGAATCTTATTAAAAAAAAATGTTTTTTTACCACGATTATTTCCTTGAACTACAAATAAGTTTGACAAATTCTCTTAGTGGCAAGGAGCGTATTTTTTTCGTACTCTGTCAACATCATCACTCACTGCACTGGAATCGTTTAGCCCAGTCCTAGTACGAGTACTGATAAACTATCAGGACAGTTAATAATGTGACATTGCATATTGCTACCCGGGATGAAGTTCACACACTCGACTTACCCACGGCCAATAACTGTGTAGTAAGTTCCTATCCACATTCTCACTACAAAAAGTCATAGTATTTCCATACATATTACCATACAAGATCCGAAAAATTGATAAAAATCACCACCAATCTGTGCTTATGCAATAGACATGGGAAACGAAACATTAATTCCATGACTGTAGACACTAACACAGTTCTTACAGTGGTTAAACTTGTGCATACAACCACTTTTATGCATGAAGTCGCAGTATCATACCAACTGATCCAACTGAAATTATTCACAATATCTACGGTCCAAAAATAATTTAACTACTGGAAATTGTTCCCTGTACCATTGCCATTCTCAACTAGAACACCGGAGTGATTCCATTCTGAATCGAGTATCAAGCTTCTTCGAGTGGAGTATTGGACACCGTAACAGTATGAATGACGTGGAAGTTGATATTTGCTGTAATGCTATCACCAGTTCTACATTGCATTAAATATAATTTGCAATTTTTTTGACCGTGCAGATTTCATTACACTTTGCGTCAATACTATTAGTTGATCACGCCTTCACAGAAATTCAATTTCCACTAACATGTGTAGCGTTGTGCTACATAATTCGTATGCTCTGATACGACCAATTGACTAAAGATTAAAAAATAGTATGGAAACCAGAATTCTCTTGAGTGTCAAGTGGCGTATAATATCAGTACTAGAAACAAATCTGTCACTACACCGCTCGAGTCATTAAAATTAATGCTCGATTCAGATTCAAGTACCCGAATCATTGAGTCCGGCCATATTCTTAAGTATTGCGAGTTACGGCAAAGTCACACAACCATCGTATGACACTAACATCAATAGATTGTAAAGATAACCATACTGCATGAAAAAAACTTTGTCTAATACATCTACAAATAATCAAATCTTTCATGGAATACATAACAGGCTTGCCGTACAGCAAAAAGTTTGCGTACAACTCAGGACTAGTAAAAAGGAATAGAATGTACGCTTACTGCAGTCTCGTTAATTGGTATTACTCTAGCAAACGTAGAATGTGCACAAATCTAAGCCAAATGAGTTTCAGACGAAGTTAATCCTCTCAGAGAAACTGACTCGGGTTGGCTTTGGGATCTTTCTGATTTCGGTAGCGTACGGCCAGATAAACTCCGAGCAACTGAAAGAAAATGGAATTACATTTTGCATTACACGGATTTACAATTGGAGATCGTGAAAATGAATACAAATTATTTGCCAATTGGCGTAGGTTGGAGTATTGATAAGCAGGTTTGTTTTGACACGAGTTATACTGTGAATGCCATGAATTGTTGAATTGTCTACAAAACCGATGCAAAAAAATTTGACGCAATTCCAACCCGTAGAAGCGAAATTATTAGAGATTTTCAACAACAATTCTGGGATTTCCCACCGTCCTGGCTATCTTTGCTATCCCCGGCTCTGGGTTGGATGTGAGCAAAAATTGTTAAGCATCGTTCTTTTCGACACTTCAACAATTTCATGGGGTTGACTGTAAAATTTTCGAATTTTTTTCAATATATTCAAAATTTTCAAACTCATGTGCGTTCACATCTACCAGTTGGAATCACCCTAAATTTGGTGTACAGCGTTTTTTTTCAAGCAACCTAACAATTTAATCCGCGGATCCCTGGCATCCGGAACAAAAAGTAACTTTTGAACAACCCTACTGAACAGTAACAAACAGTACGACTTGGTCTCAGTCTTCACTCGGTGGTGAATTGAAAATGACTCGACTTGAGTCGAAACTATAAAAGTAAGATTAACTTGTGACTTGATTACAACCCTGTCTTAACCAGCTCATGCAAAAGTCATTCAGGCATGATGATAACTCACATTTGATATTTTTCATCAAATATGTTTACTATCAAGACAACCATGCCAACGAATCAGACCTACCTCCATAAGACTGAAGAAGAACCCAATACCCCCAGTAGCAACTAGCAGGTTGCTGGCTCGATTGATAATGATGTCATCGCAGTAATCACATTTTTCCTTGTCCCCTTGGCAAATTTCCTGTAGACAGAAAATTGTTCACATTAGATTCTTTCAATGGCACACGAGCAAATGGGTGCATGTAATGGATCGCATCAGAAGTCATACTCGAAAAACTAGATAATTCTAGTAGATTAGAATTGGAATTTAGCGTAATTACACAACCAGAATTATAGACTAACTTGTGAAATGTTTCTTCACTCAAATTCTAATCTGTGAAATGGTTTTATTCTTTAATTACAATTCTTTACAATCTAATTTCTGATTTTCCTGAAAATGTTGCAGAACAGTATATCGTGTGAAACGAGCCAAGCTTGCTGCACAGACATTTGCCAATCTCATGCTTAAGAGAATAAAGTCTTGATTTGATACGAGTTGAACTTGATTCCCTTTCCTATTCAGTCGTTCTAATTCTAATCTAATTCGGAAGCAACTGTATAATTCTAATATTATCTGGAAATGCTGTTTAGCTATAATTCTAATTCAAGTACGATTTGGAAAATGCTGTGTAGCTATAGTTTTGATCTAATTTGGAAAATTTAAAAAGTTTCTAGATGCCCAAGGATAGTCTCACTAACAGATAGCAAACATAAAAATTTGACTGGCGGTGACGATATGGCCTATAAAGGCCTTGTTACTCGTCACCTCCATGGCGGGGAAGTAATCGAGTGTATTCATTTATATACCGGTAAATATAACAGTGGACAGTCTGCAACATAGAAGAATATAATAATCACAAATATATAACAAGACAGTAACCATGGTAACATACTAGTTAAAGCAATATGAAATCAATAAATAGATGTATAATATATAAATTAACGGGTACATTCTCTCATATCTTATTGTAATTTGAAAAAAGCTAATCCACCAGGAATTGGGTTTTACATTCATGTTGAGGTACCAAATTTGACTCAATTCCAACCACTAGAAGCGAAGTTATTGCAGTAAAAAAATTTCTAATTCCATGATTTTATAATAAATAATTAAAGACTTAGTCACCATAAATACTATTTTATTCCCATCCAAATTTTTCTACCGCAATAACTTCGCTTCTAGTGGTTGGAATGGAGCCAAATTTGGTGTGCATCATCTCTACTGATGGCGTAACAGTTTTATGGGGTTGACAAAAAGCTTTTGAAATTTAATTTTTTCATTTTTAATGACAAATTCAAAACTTTCTACTGCAAGAATCTCGCTTCTACAGGTTGCAATTGAGCCAAAATTGGTGTGCAGCGTTTTTTAAACCAACCTAACAATTTTATCGAGTAGCCAGTGAAATCTGAAGGAAACGTTTTTTATTAACAGCCCTAGTGTATAATCTAAAAAAAATACATCGAGCTTAAGCCATCTATTCGGATTTTCATCCAGGTTACGTCATATTTGGTGATACGAGGGTTGACATATATTTTTTTCAAATATCTACTACTACTAGTTGCAGACGAGTGCCAGCCGAGAATATTCAGCCTTATTTCAACATGAATGTGTTATTCAATTGCATATTGCTAAACTGCTTACACACGAGCGAGTCCAGCCGTGTTAGATTAACCAAATCATCCCAGAGTCAACAAAGTGAAAGTGAAATTGATCAGACAGCACATGGAACAGAACACGCCTAGGCCAATACGTATCATTCCTCATGCTATGGGAAGAGAACGTTGAAATATTTAAAATATATCACTTTTTATGCAGCAATCGTAATTTTTTGCACACTTGGTCATGCATTAGCTCTATGTCGGAAAAATGTCTGTAAGTTTATGATTGTATAAAGCTAGACCTGAATTGTTACGGTTTACTTGAACAAATCAAAATAGTTGTAATATTTTTGGAAGCTATTGATATGCGGCCAACACCTCAATTTGCAGTACAGCTATAGGCTACATTGCGCGGTAATAAACAATTTCTGATCACAAGAGTCTATCAATTAGGATACTCTAATTCAGCATGTCAGCCTGTGATCAAGCCCATGACGCAAAATTTCCGCCTTAATTATTGGAATCGCGGACATTGGGTATTAAAATTTCATCTAAAAATTATGCGGATGGCGAAACGAACAGCCGGTTGTACCTTAGACGAGACAGTTCATAATGATATTATGGCAAAAAGAGAGAAACATATTTCTGCACCAGAGATGGAGGACTGGAAAATTTGCAGCTTTTCCAAATTACATGTAGATCGGAATTATAGTTACAAACCATTCATTGCCAATTTCACTTCCAACTAGAATTTGAATTACATACTGCCACAGTTTTTTTCCGAATTACATTAGAATTAGATTTACCAAACAGTACTTTTCATATAAAATAATAGTTCATTCTTACAAGCATGAAAACGACAAATGTCAGCACATGTACATTGTACAGCCAATCTTGGCTCATTTCTCACTATACAGTTCTCTTGTAGCATTTTCAGGAAAACCAGAACTTAGATGGATATTTCAAATTAGAGCATAAAAAGTTTCACAAATCAGATTACCGGGATTTCACAATAATTCAGTGATTCTTAACCTTTTTAGCGCTCGTAGCCCTTTATCTTTTAATAAAATTTCTCGTACCTCTGTCAATTGTTCACAAAACTCGGTTGATGGTAATCTATCGATCTAATCAAAATGATCATTGACATGAAATCGCGCACTGCGCGAAGAAAACTTCGAGTTTAAGAAAGAATTTTGGACTTTAGTCTAGTTAGTACATTTCCGTATCAATTTGGCAGTGTCAATCAAAATAGTTCAGGCTTTCACTGCTATCATTAACAAAAATTCCGTTTCCGCATGGATTTGACTAAAAAGACCACAAAAGAATGATCCGAATACGGTACACCCGATATGTTGCCATTGTTGACAAATCAAAGTACATCATAGCGTTGCTGTGCAAACTGAATGAAAGGTTACGAAACCAACAAGGCAAACAGGCGTGTAAATAAAAATACCATGCAGGATGACGTATCTCTTAAATAAATCTCAAGTGTTGATTTATGTGTACAGGAGTACAGCATATTGTTTGAAGACATCTTCGGTCTGCAAACGAGTTCATTGAACAAGGCAAAACATTTCGGTCTAGACCAGTGTTGCACAACTTTTTTGAGCTGCCACCCCCTGGACAATGAATGAAGTAAAGCAAATTATTCTACAATGTAATCGAGTCGGGTCATTTTGCGCATTTGAAAAAATGACTCGAGCCACCAAAAAATCAAAGGCCTGAGTCGCAGCACTGTCAAAATTTCACAATCGTTTGAAACAGAGTGTAAAATCACGCAAGGCGGTCTTTCCGTTGAAATGCTTCGTACCGCTTCTCAGCAATAAGTATTCAAATACTTCGTTGTTCTCACAACACACAACGAACCACGCTTCCTAGCCATTGTGCCGACTGCTGAATCATTCCATTGACGGGCGGGATCGACATTGTCAAGTAACAAATGACTTTTCAGAGACAGTCAATTGAAAAGACGGACGGCTGGATTGACCATGAATTGCCTTGACTTAATCTGTTTCGGCATTTCTTACTGAGCATTTTGTTGCTTTATTCGTCAATCGTATTAACACTACGTGGCAGTTGCCTTCCAAATCTACACCACCCGCATTTACTCTCAGCGCTCCCTTCACGCTTGCAAAAGCCCCAAGGGGGACGCTGGCGCACAAAATGGGAATCACTGGTCCAGTCTGAGCTAATCACTGAGCGAGGTTGAACAACTAGAAAATTTTCAGTATTTTCAAATTAGACTATAATTAGAACTATAGCATATATTTATATTGAAATAAACCCCAATACGTTCAGCTGACACTCGTCAGGGGTAAACGTCAGCAACTAGTAGAGAATTGGAAAGAACAATGTAGATCAACAGTCACATCACAAAATATGACCTCACCAGTGTGCAATTTCGAATAATCTGGGTGAAGACGGCGCTTTGAGCACAGTGTACTATTTTAGATTATACACGACCTCCTTCTGTGGGCTACACAGTTTTTTTCCAGATCAGATTACAATTACTGAATCTGCGAAAACTTGAAAATTGAATAAAATTCCTGAACAGAACAAATACAACAAAAATCAAGTTTGCTTCCTACCAAATTAGAGTTCATTATCGTAAGCAACGAGACTGGCAATTAGGTCAGCACACCGAGCTTGGCTCATCTAGCACTGCACTATACAGTTATCCTGCAGCATTTTCAGGAAGCCCAGGAATTAGATTAGACTTGAAATGACAGTAGAGAAATATTTCCCAAACTAAATTAGAATTACATTACCAGCATTTCAATCTAATTAGTACTACGGTTAGCTAGTTGTCCAAATCTGATCGGTAATCAGCCTTCACGGCGCACATTTTGAACGGAACCCTTACCTTGACGCATGCTGTCCGGTTGGCAGGTAACTCTTTATTCCATCCGCAGCATTTAAAGGACACCTCGGCATCATGGACGGACTGCTTCACTACAGTATTATTCTCTGCATTGGCCCACATGCCACCGACGAGTTGATCCTAAAAAAGAGCCACGTCAATGGTAGAGGCATTCGCATAATGCCGCTCAGAGAGGGTCAGTAGGGTTGTTTAAAAATATTCTATAAAATTGTTAGATTGAATAGTAGGCTATATTGATATTGAAATGAGTCCGAGTATTTTCGGCTGACACTAAACTAGGGTAATCATCAGCAACTAGTAGAGAGTTTAAAAGAACATCGTATATCAACAATCGCATCACAAAATACGACGTCACCAGCATGAAATTTCGAATACGAGAGCGTTCAATGTACTATTTTTAGATGGTACGAGAACTCTTTTTGTTGACACGGCCTTGGCTGGTGTACTTTCATAAAAGTTGACTCCAAGGCACACAAATATGACGACTTTTGTCAAATACAAAAAGAGTTTGATCACTATCTAAAAATAGTACATTGAACGCTCTCGGATTCGAAATTTCATGCTGGTGATGTCATATTTTGTGCACCTCCAACAAGATCTTCAAAGTTGTTAGAATGGCAAAAATACGATACACACTAATTTTAGTTCAATTCCAACCAGTAGAAGCGAAGCTATTAAAACTAGAAAATTTGTTGAAAAAAATGAAAAAATGTTATATCAAATTTTACTATCAACCCCATGAAATCAATAAGTTTTCTAAAAATCAATGGAGCCATATAGCTAATTTGGCTCGGCAGAAGTACAGTTGTTGAAGTTCAAAATTTTGGATTTGAAATAGTAGTATTTACGGTCTACGGTGGGTAGACCCATAATTTATATTATAATACTTTTTTTTTTATTAATTCAAAATTTTCAACTGTTATAGCTTCGCTTCTACAGGTTGGAATTGAACTAGATTTGCGGTGTGTTGCGTTTCTTAGCCGAACAACCAATTTTATGAAATTGCTCGTATGATTTGAAAAAAGTGGTCAAAGTGGTGGTCAGAAGTTAGCAATTTTAGAGACACGTCAAAACTAATTCAATCACAAGCAGAAAAGGTAGATCTGAAAAGTACTCAAGTAAGTAGTTTCAAAAAGTAGATTTGGTCGCGGGTCGCGGACTTTCAGCAGTTAATCCAAGGGAGCCGTTTTTGAAATTGCAGATCAATCTTCGCAACTAATGAAAAAAGACCAACAATACTGCGAACAGATGCGATATTTTGTGATCTGATTGTTGATATACAGTGTTCTTTCCAATTTTCTACTAATGCAAAACAATTCCACTTCATTTTGTTTACCCTAAATATTTCTCTACTACTTGCTGACAACTACCCCTGACAAGTTTCAGCCGAAAATATATTATTCAACTGTATATATTGAAGTTTTGTACCACTTGAGGTGTGATTTTCGAAAACATAATATATTCGGTTACTGCAAGACAGAGGGGTTCTTCCGCCCGCTTGTCATTACAATCTAACTCATAACGGCGACACGAGCATATCCCAAAACAATTTTCTACTTGACGAAAACACAAGCATAAAAAGTAAATACTTTTGCCTAAAAACTGTGAAGTAGAAGTGGAAGTATTTAAAAAATCTAGCAACATAGCTCAAGTAAGTACCACAAGTAGGCGAAACCCAGTACTCGGAAACAGTAGCACTTTACATTACTGACCATCGCTGTTGCTACTTCTAATCAAGAATTTGAAATAGCACTCACCACGTTCTCCCTCGACAGAGCCAGACAAGCGATGGAGACTGAGAACTGGGTGAGAAACAGAAGGAAAAGTACCACGAAATACTGAAATGTTCACATTAAGGATTGGAGCAACTCAAGTTTGAGATAATTAGACATACCATTGGTTGGGCACAATGATTTGATTACTCGAATCTGACTTGAGTGTATTAATTCGAATGATTCGAGTCGTGAGAGACGTTTCTTTCAAGTACTGGAACTGAAATTATATGCACCTTGCATCAAGAATTCATTGATCAACGAGAATTATAGTTTCGATAATATTTTCCACTGTGGAAGGATGGTGAATCTAAGTGAGACAGCCAAGGTAACTTGGTGTAATCTAAGCCTAACTTGCATAAAAGGATACAAAAAATAGTAAAACTTGATGATGTTTCGATGCGGCAACGAGACCGAGTATCGAAATCACGAAGAGAAATAACCCGCAAGCGATAACACCTAAAAACAGAAGATTGATATTTTTAACCACTGTAGTATTGGCATATCATTCATAGCAAGCGAAAAAATGCTAGACGTGAAAGAAATGGTATTCGACACTATTGAGCTGTTCAAAAACTGGAAATGGTGCTACTTTGTGATGACTTATGCAGTTGGTAAGCCTGCATTCACAAAATAACCATTACAGAATGTTGGTCATTTTGAAAGCAACACAATTGCACAGAAATATTACTATATACCCCCAACGTTTACACAGATATAACGGGACCTTCAACTTCAAACACCACAAATCCACACTGATCTTCAATTGTCCGGCTCCAAAATGCATATCCCACATACGGGGAGTAGTGACTATAATTTTGCTGGAATCACGACATATTGGTTGACAGTGTCCGAGCTAGATGGTGAAGATGTCGATGCACTCCTGTTAAATTTCTTAGAAATGTGGACAGCCCTAACATAGAGCTATATTGGTAGAGAGACTTGTACAAACTACTTATCCAGTTCGTTGACGATCAACTAACTACCGTTATTTTTTAGTAGTTCTAGTTCTAGTTGCACGTTGAAGAAAAAAGATTTAGTTGCCAAGAACTTGAAAGCACATGTCATTGTTTGGCGTGAATCGTGATACAGTCGTGTGATGTTCTTGCAGTTATCGATAGCTCAGAGTCATCACTACTACGAATGGCGTAGGCTTTTGGGGTTAAAACCCCTCCCATTTCTAAATCGAAACCCGGAGCCAATTCTTGTAAAACAGTATTAAGCTGCTTCAGGATAGAATCGATTTAGTTGTGTTTTAGTCAGTCAGTTGTGGATGTTCAAAGGTCGTTAGTTTTGGTTCCAAGTTTTAAAAGTCCGTAAATAGTTCGAGGTTCTAGTTGTACAGTTTTAAAATCCAGCAGTTTGGTAGACTTGCTGCAAGCTGTGATACTCATTGATTGATACGCCAATGATATATGCTGGGTCCCTTGCACAGTGGGAGGGACAGAATCATTCATTCAGTCAGCCCCTATCCCAACTTCGCATGCCGTCAACTATTCATCTCGTCGGTAAATTCGGCCCTATCTTTTTTGCATTATAAATGCATTCAATACGATTTATTATTCTCAGATAGGGAAGTTTACGTGCCG
>ATSW01008297.1:0-10092 GCA_000444245.1 Botryllus schlosseri | reverse complement strand
TAGATCAGTGGTTCCCAACCTTTTTCCACCCACGTACCATTTCCAGGTTTTATGCAGTGCTCGCGTACCACCTACATCCACCATTTATGACGTCACAATCACGTATTTGACCTATGCGAGGTGTTATAAGAAATTCTATTAAACTAGGCATTATCAGCCCGGGTTGATGTTGAGATGCATGCATGGAATTGTTTTTTCACCACCAGTCACAAGAAGAACAACAACTTAATCAAATAAAAACAAACAACATAAGCTCATTATTAATGCAGGGGTGGCCAACCTTTTAGCTATTCACAGCCGCATTTTGAGTAGTCATGTAGCCCACGGCCGCATTCCAGGACATAGTTCGCAATGAACAAACTGGATGACAAATACCCATTTTAAACTGTACATGTCCATTTTCGGTGAGCTCCAGACTAACCTGTTTATTCATATCGGCGTACGTACCGAAATCACGAGTGGTCATGTTATGAATGGATATCTCCGGTATAAAGTTGATGGACGGCGTGTTTTCGAAAATTTAGGGCATCAGTTATGAATGATGATGTATCTTGGGGTGGACCAAATGTAATAAGTCACTTTGTTGAATACTGCTATTTCCTGACCTCCCATCAGGATTGGGGGGTATATTGGAAAGATATTGAAAGCGCCCAAACGCACCATAGAAACAAATTTATTTCGTGAGAGGGACACGATTCCAAGTTGGTATTTTTATCTGGGGCGCATCAGTTTTCGTTGCTGCTCACATCTGTACTGTGGTGCTCAGGTTGCAAAGGGCGCTACTACATTAATATCAAAAAAAACGAAGTCGAAGAAAATTTCAAGGTTAATTAAAATCTCCTAAAAATTAGGGAGTAAATTCGTGAATTCAATTTTCATGTCGACGGCCGCCAACACATACAAATTGAAATACGTGTCCAGTCTGTCCACGGCCGCACAAATTTCCTTCTACTGCCGCAGGCTGGCCACCCCTGGTTTAATGCGATGGCTGCATTTGTTTATTTTCCACCAGCTGGTCGATGCGTGGCATACGTTTGCTCACAGCGCATCGAAAGTCATGCATGAGCGCAACAAGTCGGTTTCGTTTCATCGCCGTACCTTACCACGACGATGACGGCGGCTTCAGAAAACTCAAAATCAACCCCAACTGAACTAATAACTCCATTCGGTCGAAAAAAGCAGAATCTACTCGCGTACCACCTGGAAGACCTTCGCCTACCACTAGTGGTACGCGTACTACAGGTTGGGAACCACTGATTTAGATAGAGAACCTCATCCCCTTGGCCTCGTTTGTGGAGTGGAAGTCATTGGCCTACGATATGCGATGTGTAACGCCGGGGCGACCAAATATCATTCAATTTCTATAGTATATTATAGATAGAATATATTGCAGAAGTTTGATAGCCGGCGATTTATCAACTTCAATGATATTGGTCACCAACCCTATGCAGTAAAATGATAAATGACAACCCGCGCGCAAAGTCACGTCGAGCGACAACAGTAATCATGGACTAATCCTGAATTGTAATATATAGGAAGGAGACTGCTGGCTTACCATCCTCACTTAACAGCCTACAAACTGAAATCGTTGCAATTCAGAGTAGAATCCTATTTATAACAAAAGTTTCGAGGCAGCCATCAGTCGTTGAATTAAACACACGCTTCACCATCCTTGCCACTAATCGCTGAACAATCCATTAGTTGAGATGCGAGGCCATCGATGCAACCAACAGCAGGCTGGGTAAGCAATACTGTTAGTTCTCTAAAGGCTTTTCAGACTCCGCGACCTCGTTTTTGGCGGGAAATTATGCATGTCGCCCGTCATATATCAAACCAATGTACAATTGTACATTGCACAATTGCACATGCACATGCTTTATAGGAGCTCACCACAGAGCAATAGCCAATGTATCCGGCGCGTAGGATTATCAACACGGCGACGAAGCCGGTCTGGCGGTCTAGCTATTGAGACAATGTTACATCCTAACAGACGAAATAGTTTTTCATGATGGTGATGTGAACTAGCATGGTCATTAGCAAAATCGTAAAGCCTATTGTTCTATTTATAACGCAGCGACTCATACATTACACTGCTACAGAATCTATTGGATAGTTACGATCGACTAGCATTAGTGGAGAGGCCTACTGCAGGTGATCTTCTTTACTTTCATTCAGTGTGCATGCCTCCTCTTTACATCGCCTAGGCCAAGGTGGGTGTCAGATTCCATAGACTACTCCTTGTCGCTTCGACATCTTCCTGTCTTTTCATTGTATCGCATTTTTGTGGTGTATTGACCTGATAAAATTGCTAATAAACCAATGATGATGATTGTCCTCTACGTCGACCTCTAACAACAGCGTTACTCGTTCAATTCAAGTGGACCAGTGGGAGAAGATAGAAAAACAAACAAACAATGTGAGTCGATTTGATCGATATCTTTGCAAACGGCAATTGACGCGTTCCTCTTTCCGGTAGACTTGGCGAATTCGATAGTCGTCTAATTATACCAGTGGTTCCCAAATGGTGGGGAATCCAGTGGTTTCTAGTGGCGAATAGACGCGTTTGTTCAAAATTATCCACTGGACAGTCTGCATATTCACGGAGACACATGCGCAATTGCGCATATGCCGTTACAAATTAACTGTTCGGGAATGTATGTATCGTAAATTATATTGCGTGTTGTTCACAAAACCTCATTTTTAACTCTGGATGGCCAATCATGGCGTCACAAACGCATCCAGCACAACTAGTCAGACGTCTTCTGTAGTCAAACAAGCAAATAGCTGTGCTGACAAAAGTGTTGGGTAGTGGAGAACAGGACCATAACTGCCGCATCCCAAATCGAGCTCGAAGGGGCCAAAATTGATTTCGTGAATTAACATGAATTATGGAGTATTTTTTCGGAAATTTATGTCACGTTTTCAATTATTTTTTGCGCTGGGCGCGCGATTTAATATTGCCAAATATCTTGATTATTGGGTACCCTTCCCCCACGAATATACGTAGATTTTATAGAAATGGAGACTTCGGCGTCGGTCATTACTGAGCCACGACGCCCCAAGACATATGGAGTTATAGGCCATGTAACATGCGACTCCAAGAAGTGTGCCAGTAGCGAGAAGACCTTGGCCGAGAAGGAATGCCCTTGTGGTGACAGAAAACTTCGATATATATAGCCTACAATATACATATATGTTTATTTGTCCATAGGTGGCTAAATGGCTGGCGCTGAATGTTCATGCCCTGGCGATCTGAACCCCACAGGACAAATGCCATCCCGCAGGGAAAAATTATTTGCCAATTTGAAATCGTGTGTGCCTTCTAGTTTTGGCGATTTCCATATCTTTGACATATAAGCAGATATATACTATATAGGAGGTCACGAAATAGCATCATGTAACGAAGTCACTATATGAACGGGTCTGCCCGAAGATGTTCAATTCTTATTTAGGGGTCCTACCTTTTCCAACACACCTTACTCAGCTCTACCGGTAAATCTGTTTGCGTGAGCAGAGAGGGGATAAAAAATTGATAGCAAAATATATGCAATTCCCGTTCATATTGACCGATTCAAACATGGATTATGTAAATATTTCGCGCTTGGTGCGTTTACGGTCCTGGTGGGGAATGAAGGGTCGGAATAAATCTGAAGTGGGGAATGAAGACAAAAAGGTTGGGAACCACTGAATTAGGCTAACTAGAGCCGGTAATCTAATTATAATTGATACGAATCTGATTTCGGGTTTCCGAAAATGCCTACATATAGTGCGAGACGAGCCAAGCTTGGCGTGCAGCAGGGGCGGGCAGGATATGGGAAAATCAAGTAGGCCTACTTGACGGGCCGGATTACAGAATATATACACCAATCGCGTATTTATCCACCTATACCTATTTAATGTAAACTATATTGAAGCATAGAAACCAAAAACAGTATTTAATGATTTTATTAACAGTAGCCGTTGAAGTCAATCAGACATCTGTGGTCGGACAAAGGTGTGGTCGGTCAAAGTTGTCAATAAGTTCCTTAAACTTTGGCTGCATATGTCCTATGTAGAAACCCTTAGTAAAGACTACACGTGAACATCAGTCAGATTGGAACGACGCTTTGTCTTGTTGATTTGCATGGTCGAATATATATGTACTGTAAGTATACAATAACTTTGTAGGCCTACACCCGAACAGAGCAAATAGTTTGTTGTCCATCTTTCTCAGGTTGGAAAACTTGGATTCGTTCTGTGACGCATAAAATGGGTCAATACTTTCAAAATAGAATTTCGCCTTCCAGGTAGAAACTCTCTGAAGGCGGGTCAAAATCCCTTCGCGGGCCGCGAACCGTATGTTGCCCGTTCCTGGCGTACATACATTTGTCATTCTCGTGCATATGCGAATGATCTATGATTTGATAGGAACAGAACTTTTGTTGTGTTTTTTTCTAAATAGGAGCTGACTTCAATTTCCAAGTTTTACGAATTCAGTCATTCTAATTTTACTGCATTAATCTAATTTGGAAAAGGTAAAATTTTCCAAGTTGTACAAATCTGCCAGGCGTAGGATTGCCATACGTGAGCTATACGCGCCCTAAAGCCGGTTTTCCAATCCAAACCAGACCAAATCCCCCCGAGTTCATGCTCATCAGAGAAACCTATGACCTTCAGCCCAATACGGATGTACTGTACGTGTAATCAGTGATGATAAGGCCCATACAATTATAAAATATTAGGGTAGCCTACTCATGCTTGGAATCTTCAAGTCACCATTTTCAGTTATTTTAACTTATGCATTTATTTATCCTTAACAGGTGCAAAAACGAATGGCAAAATTGGCCATGTTAATGTAGGAATTTTTTCTAATATATCACTGTAAACGAGTTCAGTTAGCATGCATCTATTGATGTTGATTTAGATCCCATTTATCGGGCGCGATAGTGTAATGGTAGAGCGTCCGGCCTCTCGATAGTTTGATTCTCGGCAAGGAACGTAAAGACTTGTATAGGCGGCTTCCCTGCAAGGCACTCAGCATAGATAACATAGAAACAAGAAGGTGGTAGTGTCTCGATCATCTTCTAAAAGCTGTATCGCATGTCCATCGTCACAGCCTGTTATGATACAGATCTGATCCCCTCTCGTGACATAAATGTGATTATTCGCGTTTTTCTATGTCGGGTGACTCTTATTCACGTATCTGTGTTGACTTCAGCCGAAGGAATCAAACCATTTTCGACACGTAGCCTACACACGCGATGTTTTTCAGATTCAAGCTGCAGACTCGGAGAAGCTATGGAGAACTGCGTTCTATTTAGCCCAACCAGATTAGTGCTTTATTTCTGCCCCATATAAAGGCGACGCCTGACGTTGATCCATCTGACAGAATATCGATTCTATAAAACTGTATTCCACTGTTATTAACTTATTATCATCCGCCCATAACACAATAGATGTAATATTATAGGTTCTGTATTCCTAAGTAGGCCTGGAAAGTTCAAATATGTAGCCTACCTTTCATGCGACCACAAATAAGATAATGCCGGTTCTACGTCACATTAATGATAATAATTTATATTTTTCGACCATGACTATATGATATATTGCACTTTGCACCAATGCTGTGGATCGAGCGTGGATTACATTAGAAAAAAGGATCAAACGTAATCCTAATTGAAATTCTAACACATCTAATCGAATCGATTACGACTGCAAATCAGAATTACATATCTGTACTAATAACGACGTCATAACCGAAACTAAGGACACAAGACTAAAATATCTGAGAATAATTTAGGGCGGTATGGCAATAGGGCTCATTTTTCGGGTGTATCATAATTTAATTACCTTAAAAATATTTTGTTCGTTACTGAATTTCGTGACGATCCGTATTTTCCTATTGGGGCTGGATGCTATTTTCTCATTTTTATTGATCACATTATATATCTCGCAGTGGAATCAAAGTAGCTTTTATGTTCGTTTTACACATTTTGAAAAAAATAACCTTATGTAAAGTCTTCATTTTCTTTAGGCCAGGTCTTGGCCATGATTAACTTTGAAACAACGTGACAAACATAAACATGGCCACGATATGACCGAAAAAATTTACCAAACTTGACTTTCTATAAATCTGAAAAATGGATATCAAAACGCATAAACCAGCATGTCACCACATTTATCAGAACACGTGCATCAGGGTCGGTGATAAGCTCACCCTTAACTCATCCGCTTAAGCTAGATGCTAACAGATCACATGCCATTAATTCTGCCATCGGCAAACATCTATTAGATAATCCGATCTGTGCGAATATTTACCGAGACGACAGATTTCGTGTCGTTGGGAGGGGCCGTTCACACTTCCATTTGTGTGCCTTGGAGTCGACTTTTATCAAACTACACCAACTCAAACTCTGTCAACAAAAGGAGTTCGTGTACCACCTGACAATAGTACAGTGAAAGCTCTCTCGTTTGAAATTTCATGCTGGTGACGTCATATTTTGTGATACGATTGTTGGTATACAATGTTTTCCCAATTTTCTACTAGTTGCTGACGATTACCCCTGATGAGTGTCAGCCGAAAATATTCGGGTTTATTTCAATATGAATATACTATTCAATTGTGTGTTGAGGTTCTGTACCTCCAAGAAGCTCTTCAAATATCGAAATTTGAAAAATGTACATAAGCTACTTCGATTGACCAACGACGAAATATATGATCATTTGTTATTGTTAAATCAATTGTGATTTCGTATTGTCCTACGTTGAGTAGGTTAACTGTTGATGATTTATCTGTGTTCAATGCAGCCTATAATATCAATTGATTTTTTGCAGGCGTACACGGCATCTTCCACCACGTGACGTTGACAACGCAAAGGTTCGCAAAGACCTTCTGCTACCCCTTTCACTGCATTCATCTCGAATCAGGCATGTGCCATACATTCCTGTCCCGATTAATGGTGGTCGACAACGCTGATGTTCGCCTGCGAAAAAAAATAACCAAAAAACCAGTGAACCCCTTCGTCATTACATGTATCATTGCTCAATGCTCACTTACCATGGTCGACCGTCTTTAGTTACAAACTATGCACATTGTCTCTATCGCACTTGCCCACTTCCAATGATCAGGACTAGGGAGGTGCAGTGAATCGAACCGAGGACTCACGCGTCCTTCACTGTGCCATAGCCTACCCCGCCGATTCGCCGACGCCAAGGAATTAGGAAGTTTTACTGAATCGAACCAGGTAGGCCTACCTCCAGTATCCCACTCGTAGCATTTGCTGACTCCTCTACACCACCGATGTCGAGGGATAGGACAAGGACAGATCGCAGATATAGTCCTGATTTCGTCAGTTGCTTTATTTGGGCGAAATGCAATTCGGAATATAACATTCTCCAACGCAATACCAACACAGTGTGATAATGCGGAAACTCGAACCCAGTACCTCCTGTGCAGCACTACTGGTAGCACCAGCCAACTCCGCAGATTTGGACCCCCACACTCCACTGCGATTTCAAGATTCCGGCGAATCTCTTCAAAAGATTACAAGTTTACTAAACGTTTGGTTCTAATTATTACCAAATGAATCAACTTATTATATGAATTTAAGTTGATAGATTACCAAAGGAATCAACCTATTTTTTGAATGTAGGGTCTCTAACAAAATTAAGCCCGCCGAAACAAATTAAGTTTGTAACGGTCCAAATGCGGACAGCGACGCGATTCTGAGTGGCCTAATTACGAACATAAAACCTACCCTTTGAATACTAATGTGTGAGCTAAAGCCTTGGTGGCTTGCACAATGCGCAGTGCATATTGTATGTCTTTGACTGATAAAGACCGAAAAAGCGCATATAGTCGCACATATCAAACCACGCCACAAAGCCTGCAAGCGATAACAAGCCGTCGCACGTCGTGCATGGACAATGGGGGTCGATGTCAATCTCGCAGTAGCAGTCTAACATCCTTATCACTGATTGCTTTTGATAAGCATGGGGACAATATATCGCCGCATCCTGATTTCGCAACTGACAGCGGGAGAAGCGCGAACTTGATAAGAGCGGCGTATCCAATACAAGAGTGCAGCTTTCGTTATGTCTACTGGATAAGACAAAGCTTTGGCATATTTCGCCGACTGACGATTACAGATCTGCAAATCAGTTAAGGTTTGGTGCTACAGTCGACGTGGTGACACTACGTTTCTAAGAGACAACTGGGAGAATTACCAGCGGCGACGAATGCTATGTCGAAATCACACAGTAATGAGTGGCCATTTTCCTGCGATTACGACAGCGATGAGGACTTCAGCAGCGAAGCAATAAGCTTACCATTTACGAGATACAAGGATGTGCGCGAATCTACGATAGTCGAACAAACTGGAACAAACCTGCCTCCATTTCAAATGTCTCTACCGTGCACGCTGGAAGAAATGCCGTGTTTCCAAAATAGGATGCGACGGATTCGCAGAATGTACGACGGATCTAATTCCGTAACTTATCGCAACACCAGCCCCCTGCAGGCTCTATGGAACAGTGACGAAAACGACGCACAACATTCTTTTTTCGGCATGTACGCTGGGGGAAAATTTCAAGACACAACTCGCACATCAGAGAACAAGCACTACGAATGGAAACGGACCAAGGGAAATAACTTCGTCATCAAATCTCGGGATAATAAGAAACCAAAGCGCAAAGGTTTGGAACGATTTAACCCATATACCAGCAAGACAGCCTTTGGACCGTTGCCAAAGATGGAACACGGGTCGAATCGTTTTAGCCTCGAAAGCGGTTTTTCGCAGGAAAACGAGAACTTGGTAAAAGAGTTTTGTGTCGAGTTCCAAATCATGTTGGAAGATTCCGATTCCAAGGGATTCGATGTGGAGAATCTGGAGATGGAGGGAACGTCCGGACAAGCGACAGACGAAGCTAAAAGCTCCGGTGAAGAAGTCTGAAATACCCCGATCACGCCTCTTGGACAACTATGTAATTCTAATAGTCTAATCAGTTTTTCACTAAGTAGAGTTAAATGTCGGTATAATTTAATTCTGATCTAGTTTGTTAAATTATAATCCATTGCCTGAAGTGATATAGAAGAATAGTGCGTAACGAGCCAAGCTCGATGTACGGACACGGACATTTGCGATTCTTTTGCTTACGAGAATCAACTCTGATTTGATACGAATTTGATTTTTGTTCTATTTCTTTGTTTGCGAATTCAATAATTCTAATCCGATTTGAAAATTTCACAATAATTTAGTTGTTCAAGGCTATGCCTGCGTGCGATGCGTTCCACCGACTTTCTGCTACATGCTCATTTGGAATGATACGGCTCATCGACGAATTGCCATCAGTCTAACCATACTAATAAAGTGCCTATAAATACACTCCATGCCTGTTGATTTTGTTGAATAGTCCATGCAACGCGTGTTGGCTTACGCAGATTATCAGCGACCTGGATAAAATGGTCCGTGGACAGAATCGCATGCGACACTTGGGGATAGGATATATAACGGTTGATTTGATGGTTTGGGGTTATTCGGTTATGCAGGGGTTATTCTCAAAGGGTGGGCCACAGGAGTAATTTGAGGTGAGCCACAGAGATATTTAGAAAATCGTAGAATTGGTGAAAGTTGGACAGGACATTGAACTGCGATCAGCCAATTCTGACTGCCACTCGTACGGCGTAATGGATGGCCAGTGGCCACGGCTCCGCCGATGGATCTTGCGCTCCATAGCCGAACGGCACACAGTTTACGGCTCAGCCACGAGATGCACGATGCAACTGTCCAACAACCGCAACCTCATAATCAACGAGGATGTCGAACGAAACCGACACGTCACGAATCAACATAGAATCTTATACGAATGCAATAGCACGACAACGGGCAACGCGTCCAGTGCCTCATCTGCATTCCTTCGCGCGAATCGCCACGGTTTGATACCGCGGTCCGAGATTCACACCGACTTTCCTCGGTCATCCACAGCACGCATTTTCCACATCACCACGCCCGTGGCTTGGTAGCGGCACTCCGCGAGCGAATTAATTCCGGTATCCCAGCACGTTCCGTCGAGGGTATCATATTCCCTCATTGACTGCACCAATTATGGTGATGC
>ATSW01008296.1:0-20922 GCA_000444245.1 Botryllus schlosseri | reverse complement strand
CACTTAGATTAACTACAGCTGTCCCGTTTTATTTTAGATTGTCGGCATTTACCGGCTATGCGGTTCTGCGATTGCAAAGCGTGAATTACGTGCGAAATACGAAATGGATTCCACAAAGGTCGATTTATGCCCAGATCAATATCCAGACGTGAATGTCATCACTGGTCAGCTGTCTTCTATTGTGATTCTCGTATTACCATCCTTGTTATTTTTAGAGTTCAGTGATGCTCAGTTACTATGGTTGTAATCCCTACCGCCGCCCGTTTGATTACGAGTTTGAACCACTTCGTTAACTTTCGTTTGATTATAATTATAATCCAGCTATAAGCTAGTTTCGCATTAAGTCAATAAGCGCACAGCGTTAGGCCGTTAGCACAGCGCTAATTAAAGTCTAGACCTCGTCTGGTTTTTCTGCATCGTGAATACATAGCAAACTCGTGCTTGATAACATCTGACAATCCTGACGTTCTAGCATTGGGTTTGGTTCGTAATTTGAGATGGCTATTTGAAGTTAAGCTGGCTTAAACTGGGTTTGTAAATCCGCGTTTATTGTTTTGTAAGTATCTCAATTTCCCAGTGATCCCGGGGTAAGACCAGTGTGATGTATCGAGTCATATTAGAATGCGCAGCGTGATGTTATCTATTTGTAAATTCCGTTCTCGTTTTAGGGATACTGAAAGACTTTCTCCGAGAATTGCCACAGCCTCTTCTACCGCCAGAGTTATTGGAGGCCGTTACTCAGTGCATGGGCGATTACGCGGGTAATCTCATTTTTATTTGTGAATCTGCGGTTTAGTTGCCTGCCAAATGGCTATGTGAACAATTGCATACCTTGCAGTTTTTTGCCCATGAATCACTTGCTGCGTCTGTATTGTTGGAAAACTAGATGTGGTGATGTCTGGGCGTGTGTGGAATATTATTCCGAGACATTCCATTACAATTATCATGTACACTTGTGCAGTCGACACTCGACAACCTTTCTTGCCAAGCTGCAGTTATTTTGCTTATGAGTAGCGAAATGGCAAGTCTGTAGCTAACTAAAATTTACCTAATGTGGTAGTTGAATTTTTATGAGTGACCTTTTGTGGTGTACTGCCTTACGCGGTACTGATTCATGGTCAAAGTATGGTTGCTCGGTGAATAATTTTAGGAAACAAAAATAGCCAAAATTCCTGTAGTTCTGAGGGCATGGCACAAGTTTTACGGGGTTGTATTCTTTAAAACCCTGAAATCAGCTCAATTTTCTCTACTTACTTGCCCGAGTTCCGTGATTCTGTCAACTAGACCATTGCACTTATGCATTTTCACTGCTTTCGTCTTGAGAGTAAACTATAAAAAGACACGCCTTGGACTTTCTATTCTGAAGTCATCCTATAAAGAATAAAAGATCTTAATTACCTCACGATACAGCAACGGATTATAGTACGCTGTACCTCGCCCGAAAAACAATTTTTCTCCACGAGAACAGCAAAAATAGCTCATTACTGTACTTAAGCTTCAACACAAAACTTTACCCCACAACGAGGTAATAAAGGAATCAAAATTTCTGCATGCTTGGTGTGATGTCTGTATACCGTGCGAACAAATCACGCCTCAGTGCGGTCATGCAACCGAGATTGGCTTTGCGATTTCTGAGACTATCCCAAATCCAATCTTTATTGCATGCTTTATTGCTGTCCGAATCAATGCACTTATGCACTTCTTAAGCCATTCATATCGTAACGCGTAGTTATTTTGGTTTATCTTGGAACTCAAATTGGTTTTTCTCAAGTGTCTTTCATTATTACTGCATCGAGGGGGCCAGTAACGAAAGTACTCTTACTACTTTTTCAGTGTACTAGAGACTTTGCATATCCATACCACTCGCTCGCATGTTTTCAGACAACTTTCAAATCTATTTTGCATTTTCTGAAGCAAATCACAAATTGTATACTCATAATTTCACCAATGAAATTGTCGCTTAGATGTAGCTGTAAATGAATATATTTTCCGAAAGTGCATTCATGGTGTTTTCAGTCATATATGTTGAAAAATTTTTAATCCTAATTTCTTTAAATTCGAGAGTTGCCGGGTGCTGAAAATGCACGATGACCACCCCCTCCCATGCCACATATTCACTTTTTATTTTCCACAGAGCTAGAATTTAGGACACTGCTTCTACCGCAGTAGCCATTCCGATTACTTTGACCGAGACGGCCACTGCCGCTATAAATTTGCAATATTTGATGGTAATCGAGAATTAGAGTCACATCACAATTTTCCATTTCAGACGCGAGCGGCGACTCTAATCTGCTATCGACCTTTGACGTCGCCACAAACGGTCACGACACGGAAACCTCGGCCAAGCGCCATTCCAGTGTCATGCTGAGACTCGTCGAGATCGAGAAACGCGTGTCGCTGCCGCCCGCCGAAAAGGCGACGCTGTACGCGTTGCTGAACCATCTGAAACGGATATCGGCCAATCACGAGAGGAACAAGATGACGTGCCAGAATCTGGCGGTTTGCTTTGGGCCGGTGTTGCTGGGTTCTGTGAACTCTCCGCCGGCCAAAGGGTGAGTTAAACCTCGATTGGCTGCATGTTAGTGGCAAGGACATTTCTGTGTGGTCGTGATCAACCCATCCACAGTATCACCACAAGTAGGCTACAATGGAATAAGCATGATTGAAAAAATACCGAAATATCGTTAACGTAGCAGAACTCTGGCATCATTTTCGTCGCACACACTTTAGCTTTGATTTGAAAGCGCTGGTCCTGGCCCTTGGCCACTAGAGTGGGGTTGGCTGTTTTCTGTATTGCGTTGTGTTGTGTTTTTTGTGTTGTGTTGTTCTGTGTTGTGTTGTTCTTGGAATACCGGGAGGGGAAGCTAATGTATACGAAGTGAGGTGCGTGGTTTTTCTTGTCGTTTATAAGGAAAATGAGCGTATTTATTCTGACAGGATTAAGGTCACGGCGTCGGCCGTCTGGCGGTCTCACGGCCATTGACACTTCATTTGACAAGCAAAAAATTGTGACGTTAACGGCAGTAAATAGCATTTTCTTGTATCTTGTACCTGTTCTTTATTATTCTCCCGTAAAATTCACGTGTTGTTTGAACGATAGGAGAGAACGGTGTCTCTGTCACTTTTCGATATTTGTGCTGGGCACGGTGATTAGAGAACTCGGATCTAAGTCGAGTATGGATTGTAAGAATTCCAGTTTAGTAGGGGGGGCTGATTTTTTGAATACTAAAAAAATACGCGTTCACACCGAGATTAATATTTCATTGACGAAAAATATAGTTTCATTACTTCATTATATACGACAGAACCTCGAGACCTCAATTATACGTATCTCAGCAACTAAAAATGAAACGGGTTGCACGAGACTAGGAATGTTCGAATATTATGTTAGGGGCAACCTCTGCGGTTATTACATCGTAATAGGTGGTGCTGGAATACTCTGAGTTTAATACACCCAGACCTGGTTGATATCGGAAGCGTTGTTTTGAACTGACGAATAATCTCATCTTTTTCGATTGCAGCTTGGATTTGAACGCGGCGATCGGATTCAAGCAACACATACAAGTGCTCAACTTCATGGTGACCAATTGGCCGGCCGAACCTGTCCGGTTGTCTGATTTTGAGACGGCGTCCTCCACGGCGAACAAGACGGGCGAGAATTCCGAATCAGGTACGTACGTGACCCTTGACTTCAGGTTATAGAGTAGTGGAAATGGCTACTTGAGTAGAAGTACGCGTAATGCCGTAAATTTCTACTCAGTTACGAGTAGAATTTGCGATTTTTGACTCATGTCAAAACTACTCTTAGTAGAAATATTAATAATATATTGGAGCAGTATTCAAGTAAATAGTCTTAAAGCATAGATTTGTTCGAGGTGACATATTCTTTTAGTACTAAATCAGAGGGGGATACTTTCAAAATATCGACATGCTTCTTTGCTACGATGCAAAATGACCGAGGACACTGCTAATAGAGCAATTTTCAGAAACATACTCTGTTTTCACGATACAGGGGCTTGTTTCGCCCTGTTGGTATTGATAAACAATGTTCTTTCGAATTCTCTACTAGTTGCCAATGATTACCCCTGACGAGTGTCAGCTGGAAATATGAATATACTATTCAATTGGATATTGGAGTTCTGTAGCTCTAAGAAGCTCTCCGGCTGGTATGATAATTTAATATTTTCATTCACTAAAGGGATACAAGCCACTTCAATCGCTTCTTTTTACTTTGCAAATGCTCGAGTGTAAAATATCAGTAGTTTTTGTGAAAACCTCTTCAGTAGAAGCGGAAGCAGTCGGAAAAGCTACTTGAATACTGTAGTGACCTTTCACGGAATGCATAGGCAAATTTGCTCCATAGCTGTCTAGGCAAGATATGCACTTCCAAGCACAGACGTAAGCAAATGAGGTGGAAAGAGAATGAGCAGAGCGAAGTAAACTGATTACAGCGATCATTGCCTAGACACCAAGTGTCTTGAGCAACCACCACAAAATATGACGAAGAAGGAGAGGTACTTCATTACTGACCACTTGTTTGTTGTTTTCTGGCAGGTCATGCGTCTGCGTCGCATAGGATCAGCACAGTCAGCCTTACCAGGAGGATAAGCTGGTTTCCGCAAGGTATGGACGACACGGACGATACCGACGGCGAGATGTTGGACGTGGAACCGTTTTATCACGGCGATAACTTTGTGTTTCGACATTCGCAACGCAGCGGGTCGCTGGTGAGTTTTGGTGGTTTTTGCTGTGTCACAGTCCTTTGATGTGCGTCATGTTTGTAGAAGGGCTTTTACGAGCGGTCTTATTGGGAAGGAATTTAGTTTGGCACGTCGTTAAAAGTGCTTGCTTGGTGACTTTTCCTAGGCGATGCTGGGTGTCGTGTCGTAGGTTTTCCGACTACTTCCACTGAACAGGTTTCGGCGAAAAACTGCTTGCATTATACACTATGGCATTTGTAACATTTTGTACTTTTTGATTCGTCTCGGGTGCTTATTTGCATTGCTTGTTCGAGCGGTTATGATTCTAGTTTGTAAACAAAACTATGCCTAGAAAACTTGACTTTTTTATCAAAAATTAAGTGAGTTGTTGTCGTATTGGTCAAAAGACTTTCTGTTAAATTTTCACTAATATTAGTAACCCCTGTCATGTCGCACAGCTGGGGTTTTCGTGAAATTGATTCAAAGATATCCCTACTCTAATTTTAACTTTACTACGCAATCTATAGCCTACTTTACATCCGGAATGTGAAAAATAAGTGGCTTTGCCTAAAATCTGTAAGTAGAAGAGGGAGCACTCCAAAAGCGCAATTGCTTCAGTTGATACTGCACCAGGTCGCATGAAATCTTTCTGGCGATGAAGTACTGCCTATGATATGGCTCTTCTGATCTATCCATCATATAATGGCATCGCGATACCCAAAACTGAGAAGGGCCTCAGATTAATTTGTTAATTACCCTCTGAAAGTGTACACTTAACATTTTTTTCATTCCAGACCGATATCCTGGAATCCAACATCGATGGAGCCGGAGAAGATGGCGACTTTGACACTGAAGTCTGAGACGTCCGCCTTCCGTCCCTACACACTCGATTACCTCATCGACACAGCTTGCTAAGCATTGTATTGCATCTTTTTTCCTTTGTTCCTTCTTTTTTTCTTTTCCCAGTGTTTTTCGTTACGGTGACTATTAGCCTTGATCAAACTAGTTGTATTATCCTGACTGTACAAACGAAGAGTATCAAGGTACTATTATTTTTCTTTACTGCCAAGTCATATATAAGAGTAGTTCTCTATGAGTACCATACACAACAAGACAAGAATAGATTCTAATTTCACTTTGTTCAATGTACAATTACATGATGGTGCTGAAACGAATTTGAGACTCTTTGTTTGCGTGTGCCCAGGGGTGAGTTGCAGAGCGGGGATAGTCAGTAGTAACACAGTTCTTCTATGTCATACTTGAATGTTTATGATTTTAGAAACAGTTCCCAGTTGTTCGGCAGAAGCAGGACAAGACTAGTCACTATTGGTGTACAATCGATAGCTACTGTGACAACCTCTTCTCCACGCTGACCTGCATTTAGGAATTGTTGACGAAGTGCACACAATCTGGATACATCTGCCTTAATTCAATATCAAACATTTCTTGGAATATAAATCACCCTGCCCAATGCATTGTGTTTCTAGGCAGATCTTTGCAACTAAATAATCAGTACACTGTTTACCCTGATCAAATATCAAATATCTGGCATCGTTCTGGATGATTGCAGTGTATTACATTGGTATCATCTCACCCAAAAATATCATATGTGCCTACTATACTCTAAATTTGATTTGATAACCATTGTACAGTGGGCTAGTGAAAATAGATTATTTTTTTGCTAAATGTCGAATATAATGTAAGAAAAAAGAACTATAGAAACCTCTGAGAAACATACACAGTCATAAGGTTGCATTCTCCGCTGCTATACAAGTCTAACGACGTCGTCCATAAATGTCGCATATTTGGCACATTACCGACGGCACAGCTACTGTCAGATACAATTATTACTTCAGAACAGTGAAAAGAGTAGTAATTGTCAATTCATTGCAAGCTAAATGAAACATATTCGGTTGAAATTCGTAAGTGCGTTGAAAAAGATAACACAGTGCAATCTAAGGCAGAACTACCGTATGTGATAAAGAGCTTCACTAAAAAGTTCTTATTTGAACCAATTTACAATCTGCATATCGCTTCACCGGTACGCGTGGTACTCCGTGATGAGTCTGGAATAGGTTTTCACCATCTGTAGTTTTTTCCGCGCCATTCCCTGTACTTTTTCGAATATCCGATTACTGTTGGCGGACCGTCGCTCTGGCGTCGGCTAAATTCTGTTTGACGTGGCGAAAATGTAGATCTATGCGTCAAAATGAAATAAAAGAATTATTGAATTTGGTAACCGAAGGCAAAAAAAATATGAAAGTTTGACAAATACATGCAAGCCAAAGATGCAATACCTGAGATTTGAGATTATAAGCAGATGTAGGAATCACAAGGCATGTCAAAACTACTTGAAGTAGAAGTGAAAATGAAAGATCTGACAAGAACGAAAGTAAGTAGCTTCAAAAAGTAGATTAAGTCGAAGGGTCACATACTTATAGCCGTAAATTAAAGGCGGCTGCTTTCAAAATTGCAAGATGTATCATTGCATCTAATGAAAATTGACTATAATGACACTAAAAACAGACGGAATCTTGGAAAATGTTTTGAGTTCCCGTTTTACCTAGGCTATTTCACTCATAAAAGCTACATGAATTCATTCTATATTTTGAAATTGTAAAAAGAGCTTCTTGGAGGCACAGAACTTTAATATACAATTGAATAGTATAATCTGAAGTCAAATATTTCCGGCTGTCAGCAACTAGTAGAGAATTTAAAAGAACATTTCATATCATCAATCGTATCACAAGATATGACGTCACCGGCATGGAATTTCGAATAATCGTGGCGAAGAGAGCGTGTTCAATGTACTATTTTAGATTTAGATCCTTCTGTAGGCACAGAATTGGTTGGTACACATAACCACTTAAGTAACTAATGAAGCAGCAAAACACACTTGTGTACTGCTACCCCTACTCTTGCATTACTTACTTTCTGCCATACGCGTCCAGTCCGTCGCACGAAAACGAAGCCCTCAATTTGACAGGCTGCAATTCGACACCATGAGTGAACTGATATACAATCAACAAGCAGTCTTTGCACAGCTGTGCAACTCTGACAGATATGCCTTGGTCTGTGTGGGACATATTTTGCTTTCCGCGCGTCAAAGATTTTTCCCAGGAATTTCTTTGAAGAAATCTTAACTGAGTAATGAAAATATTGGAAATTTCGATCTTTAAATACCTAGGTGTCGTGAAACAGCTCCATAAGCCGTGCCCGTGACATGATAGCATCAGGTTGAGTACGCGATTGATGAGAGACGTTGTTTTCTGGTACTTTGGATCCGACGCCAACTGCTTGCAGTGGATGATACGATTGACGTTATGACGGACAATATCAATAACCTGCACGTGAGAATGCGCTGAGGTACATAAATTAAAATTGAAACAGCACTGACAAAATTACAGGTGTGTAACTACAGAATGAAATAAAGATACCGACAGGAAGTTAGTAGTAGAACCAGCACTTTTCACGTGCCAAAATATTTTTACAACAGACCAGAAAAACTAGATGGGAGAATGATGCCGGTATACTACGTTGTTCATACTTCACTTCCTATTCGCACTCACCAAATCCGTTTTCATCAGACCACAACAATAGAAAAAAAATTACCGACACATATTGAATCAGTAGGATCAATATTTATTTTGAAATACTATTTGCATGACGTGAATTAGCATCAAAACAAACCTTTTCTCTCTTGCTCGAGTCCAGCTTAACCAGCCAATAGGACGCCAGCTGGGATTTATGCACGGTCCAGTTTTCTGTCATCTAAACAAATTGACGATATCGCACTTTAAGTTTCTGTGATGTTTCCAGTGCTGACCAAATACTCACATATTGTAAAATGCTTGCGGTCTCAGAACTGGTTTTCCCCGGAAACCTCAACCTCAAATTTTCCAGCAATCTCAATGTTTCCCGGTCGATATCTGAGGCGTTCTCGTTCAACGTTAAAGGATGAAGGCTTTTTACATCCGCCGAATCAGAGCTGTCTCTAAAAACCGACGAAAAACAGATATGAGACTGTCGATTTTACGGAAAAGAACCGAATTCCTCACATTAGTGGACTTGATACGGCGGTACGCTCAATACCAATACCTTGAAATTTGCCATCAGCTGTGGAAGGACGGCTATCGCCGTAAAACTGCAAAGGTGAGTATTTGTCTTCTTGAATTGTTGTTGGTATCTGAGTTGAACGGGATAACGCATGAGACGACAATTGTGACAACTTCTTTCAGAAGTTAACTTCTATATATTTTTATTGTAGAAGTCTTTGTCATATTTATCATAAATACGGGTTCTGTTAATATTATCTGCAAGACACACAATAGGATAGGATTTAAAGGTACTCTTGGAGGTACAGACCTTCAATATACAATTGAATAGTATATTCATATTTAAAGAAACCCGAATATTTTTGTCTGACACTCATCAACAGTGATCGTAAGCAACAAGTAGAGAATTGAAAAGAACATTATATATCAATGTTTTGTGAAGACAGCGACGTAAGTGAATATATTTCAGTGATATCACCTTGGCGGAGTAGTTTATAATAATTAGGCAATGCCTACGATAAAGTTGTACAGACAGCTAGTCGCTTGTATCAGAACTTCATATAGAGGCAACTTATTTATGCAGAAAGGATAGACAGACAGACATTTTAATTCAACTGTCTTGGAGAGATATGATGGCTACAAACTCCTGTGGATCTTCTAGTCAACTGCACCGATAGAGAACCAGATTTATGCAATAATAAGTCGGAAGCTGTCGAGCTGAATGTTAGCAAAAACTATACACCCACTCTTTGAAGATAATAGATTTGATTAAAAAATTTCATATTATTTTCAATTGAGTGACTAAAAAATTAGTTCACTAATCCCACTTGGGAAGGAAATCACTTCCATCACGACACTTACTTTCAATCTGAACGCTGCCGACGAGCTTGGCCTCTGCGGGACTTTGTGCGACAAAGCAGACCGAGGAGGTGAAGGTGTGGGTGAAGAGGATTCCTTTAGTTTCTTTACTTTCTTCTTCGCTTTGAGCTCAACGTCGAGTTCATCGATCATACTGATGACATCACTCTCCTGCAACGTAGCATCGGTTATTCTCATATTTAATAACAAAGTACTTCTACTTTTATGGAGTCCTCAAGTACGTTTTTCCTATTTGTGCTACTAGGTCAAATGTTTATGGTTTTGACAACTGGCACATCTGCTTGGCAGTTTCGGTAAGATAGCTTAATGGTGAAGCGTCCGGCTTCTTGATCGGTAGGACGTGGGTTCGATCCCCGGCCGGGCCAGACCAAATACCTGATTAGTAACGCTGGTATCCAATGTTTCCTCTAATTTTTGACGAGGCTGCGCACACTCCCCAACCCACTGCGCAGACCCTTGGACAACAGTGCGTAACGACTAAAAAAAGTCATCACTTCAGATTTTTTGTAAGCAACTTACATTTTCTGTACGCGGATACCGTGTCAGCACTGCGGATTTGCCACGTGCGCACTGCGCAGCTTTGAGGGAACATTGCTGTTATCCATGACTTCCCCGCTTGGCGCTCAGCCTTACCGGCATAGCATGGAGAGGTGGTGCAAGACTTAGAAAGCCTTACATGCACTCATGGTATGCATATGCACTATGCAGTTATGCACAGATCTTGTGTATGTATATCATGAGTTGTGTGTATATGCCGCAAAACATCAAAGGACAAAAATAAACAACGCCCTATTCCTAGTTTTCGGTGTTTTCGCCCAAAACTAGACCTAGAATACGTTCTATTTACTCGGAAATGGCTACTTTTGCCTGTACTCAAGTATAAACTTACGAGATTATTTATACTTTAACTTGAAAACCGACGATGGTTACGTTGACCACCTCACAACGTAACGTCAGGTTTGAGTTTGTATCACAGTAAAACAACATATTTCATTTCTATCACAAAATATTGGTAAACTCAAAGTGAAACTCATATCGACACTCAGACCATAATTAAGACCTGTGCGCGGCAATACAATACATGGCACTACTTGAAGATCATATTCATCTGGTTAGTACGACGAATAATTGAGCATAATACAATCTATTATGAATACAATCCCGGAATGCTCACAGACTGATATCTGTGCAAGTCCAGCACATGTTTCTGATGCGTTTTGGAGGCGTTTGGAAGAAACACGCGGAACGATTCTCTGAGAAGATCCAAGTACCTGAAACAACGTAAGTATCGTACAAACGAGCGATTTTCGAATTACATTTCTGAGCAATTACTTGTTTTGAAGGTGCGTTTCGTACGAGGGAAAGAGTCGCGTGTAATTGTTCATGTGTTGATTTTCATGCTCCTCTCTGCTCCCATGTAATTTGGCCCAAAACAATTTTTCTTCCTGCGAAGTGAATTTGAAATTAGTACTTGAGAATGGTACTTACGTCAATAGTAATTCACATCAGATTTTGCGCTAGTTGTGAAGATGGATTTTTTAATTGGAAAGTAGTAGTATCAGATTGAATGTCAATATACGTTTTAACACTACTCAATGATCACTTTCTAGACTTCCATTCGCTACTTCCACTCGATAGAGTTGTGACATGTCTTGAAAATCACAACTTCAACTTGGCAATCGTGTACAATTTTGTGGCGTTCCTTCTAGTTCTACCTGATGGATAGCAGTTTGGATAGCAGATGAGTAAGCAGGTTTGGAAGGTAGTATATCTGCTGCCTCACCATTTCCCTACCGATTCAACTAGTTTGCTAGTCGGCGAGATATCGAATGAATATTGATTAATTGATCAAACGCAATCGGAGCTTTCGCAGTCGCATCAATGTATCAGTTTGAATATACTTGCAAACCCTTTTGATATTCCATTAAACTGCCGACCAGAGCAATACAAAGCTCCCTCAATCTAGTGCAGTGGTTCTCAAACTGGGGGGCGTTAAAGCTGCTGAGGGGAGGCGCGAAGCCGCCTGAGAGAAATGATGTTTCTTGAACTCGGACTGCGTTTAATTTGTGCTGAAACTTCCGAGTTTCAGCAGTGGCAATAATCCGATAAATAATAATCCGATTTTAAATGTCATAATTGCGTCGTACCATCCACACACTGATGCTAGATTTCGACTGATATCAAACCTTGCACTGATCAAGAAGATGTCCCTGAATGAATTGTACTTGGCGAATGCGTGTAGCTATGCCATTGTTTTTGGTACGTTTGAGCTAATCTCAAGTGGGGTAATAGATGGGATTAGGCACCAAAATTGCTAAAATATCTATATGCTACATGCTACCATTGCACAAGATTATGTTTAACAAAATATTCAACCCGAAATTATTTCGCGCTCCGAGTGATTTACCGCCAGCTCATAATTGTTGTGTTGTGTGTAGTCCGAATTCCATATTTGAGAAGTAGTCTCAACGCTAACAGTCGTAGCACCTTCCATGCCACCAAGCAATTCGTTGGGATTGCAATCATTCTGGTTGCTCTTTTCAATATTTTTTTACTATTACGATAAGGGGGCGCGCAATTTTTCACTATCATCAAGCGGGGAGTTTGAGAACCACTGATCTAGTGGGTCATTTCCACACTGAGACGACAGAAATCTCTTACCAATACGCCTTTTCGTTTTGATAGAAGAACTTCTCGTGTTTGAGCTTCTGGACCTTTTGCTTCGTTACGTTGTTTGAACAGCCTTCGTTGCGAGTCTGCCTTCTGCTTAGCCATATGCCGTACCTTATCCCCTGGCCTGGGATGTACACAGCGAATGGAGAGCGCGTAAAATGAGGCGACGTAATTCAAAATTACTTTATATTAATCAAGTTCAACGCGTCCATGAGAACGCCGCTTTTAATCTCCATGTCGACGTTTTCGTCTGCAGTGAAACTTGGAGACCTGCACGGGAATGGGAACGACGATTGGGTAATCAGCAAAAGGAAATTGTTGATACCATAATATGCCTAGCCGTTGAAGCTTTTAAGCATTCGCAGAAGTGCAGTATCACTGAAATACTATACTACAGGAGATAAACTCGAGACCTGAAGGTAATCATGTAGGCGATCACTATTTGAGTAAAATATATTATAAATTCACAGTCGAGATTGCCAAGACTGGTCCAAATGAAGTCATGATAATTTTTTTGAGCATGCCAATGTGTGTTGTTCCGAAATCAGGCCGTACTGCCCTAACAGACAAACACAGTTTCCACGCGCAAGTAAATCTCCACCTGTGACGCCAACTAACCTGTTCACTTCCAGCAACCATGGTTTCAATTTTCTGTCCAGTAGAATATCAAATCCCAGAACTGTAGTCGGTAATGAGTAAGGATGATGAATCGTGAAGACAGCATGAAATTGAAATCTCACTTTCAAAGCATACGCTATCCGAATTGGGTTGCTGGCCTGGACGACTCGTCCTGTAGTTGTGAAGAAGGAACGGACTGGCAACTATGAGCGTCTTCATAACAACATTCTAGGAAAAAGTTAAAACTATATAACTAGACCACGTACGATATAGAAACAGCTTGAAACACTAGTAGAAGATGATCCGTGGCAAACATCATTTGCGATAAACGGCCACAGTAATTTGCTAACAAACAATATAGTCGGCAGGTGATGCTTGTGATACAGGAACTGATGTAATAATTTCTCAGGCTGTGACCTTGTGACTCGTGAACTGAATTACCCAGCTGCAATACTTCAACTTATGTTAGCATGGTGTATTGTAAGATAACTTTCCAACAGAACAGTTGAAGTAGGGAATAAAACACTTGAGAAGGTCTACAGCTACTCAAACAGGTTGTTTGGGTAGACATACCCGTTTGCATAACATTCTTACAGATGATAAATAGTGTCGTAAGTAGCAGGAAGTTATGTGCTTGATCCACCGAAATGAAGCGATGTTTGGGAAAATATGTTCCCTTGAACAATAATTACGACTGGGTTGATCCATTTAGTGATAGATATGTGTATTAACCTACATAACCAATTGACCATACACATTCCACCAGCGATTAGTGATGGCAGTAACCTCTTCACGGGCATGAGGTGATTTTGGAATAAAAAACCGATTTGATATAGACCTCGTTCGGCATAATACGGTATTTTCCCGAAATATATTATTTTTTCAGCTCAAAACCAGAATTTGATATTCAAATTGCCATTTGAAGAGCTTTGAAGAGCTTCTTGGAGGTACAGAACTTCAATATACAATTGAATAGTATTTTCATATTGCAATGAACCCGAATATTTTCGGCTGACAATCGTCAGGGTTAATCGTCAGCAACTAGTAGAGAATTGGAAAGAACATTGTATATCAATAATCCCTTTTGTCACCACTTCTACTAGAGTAGCAACGCTAAGCCCTTCGACCACTTCTGCTGGTAATCAACTCAGTTTGCGTTATCGACCGAGTTTCCTTGTGCCGGGAAGCCACAAACTGTCAAAGTCTGTCAACAGACGTTACATAAAATAATAAAAAGTAAGACACTAACAGTAATCTGCCTCCAGAGCAGTCCGGTGTTACACCCGGCAGATTTCAAGGACTTCATGAGCGAGAGTATGCTGCGTTTGCTGCCGCGGTCCGCGCCGTGATGCCTTTCGAAATTTTTGTTGCGCTTGTTCACCGAGTAATTGGTCAGGTGCATGAACGACGAGCTCTGTGAATGAAAGGATATAACACAGAATCGTTGCAGCGTGTGACCTGTTGAATACAAGGTCGACGAAAGCGGTTATGGTTTGATTTACTGCCATACACAAGCAGAGGCGGTCTAAGCAGCCAGCACTGGCACTCAATCTGAAGTAGAAGTAATGCTGTAAATGTCCACTCAATTGCAAGCAGAAATTGTGATTTCCAAGATATCCCAAGACTAATTCGAGTGAAAGTGGAACACGATAGTCTTTAACATATGAGAATGCGACAATTGGGCATGCGACACTTCAGCATGCGGGTAGAATTTGGGGTTAGGGCCTGGTATGGTTTGGATTGAGGATTGCGTTAGGATTAGGTTTGGGGTTAGGATATATATGAAGAATGAAAAAAAGACTAGAGGAAGAAGGAGCGACGAAAAGGATCGATGAATAAAGATTAATATCGTAAAGACTATGACATTGTACACTAGGCCGAGGTGGATACCAGATCAAGAGACCGCAACTGGTCGTTTCGGCATCCTCCTATCTGCTCATTACATCGCATTGTGTCTTGTATATCGCATTGTGTCTTGTATATCGCATTGTACAGTCGGTGAGTGTCTTGGGCAGATGGAAATATAATCTGATGATTATTGATTGGTTAGGGTAAGTTTTGGGGTTGTGAAACCACATTCCAATGTGATGCTGGCTAAAGTGCCGCATGCTCATATGTCGGCAAACCTTCATCGAGGAGATGCATAGGCCTACTTTATCAATTAGGCGAAGGCAGCTACTCTCAAAATTGCAAGATGTATCTTAGTTGTTATGACAATTTGACTCATAAAAGTTTGCATAACTACTACTCCCAAACTACTTTTTACTTAAAAATTATGAAGTGCAAAGAGTGAGTAAGTCAGTCTGAATGTAAGTCCAAAAAATGTACACTAGAAGTTGAAGTAGTCTATAACCATGACCCATGAGTGTAGTGCAAGTAAGTAACAGTTCCAAAATCCAAAATCACGAATGCAGCTGTATTCAAGAAAAATTTCTAAAACACGTACCATGTTGTCGTGTGACGGACTGGTGTATTTTTCCGTACCGAGACGAACCAAGCCATCACGATATATGAATGCTTTCAGCGGGTCGCAATGGGTCACCAGTACGTATATTCGCAGGTCGATTTTATAGCCGTCCAACACGTAAGGCTGATCCAGGTACTCTTGCACTATCAAATTCTCGTTAGGAGGCAGTTGTGTCGGATTTTGGAACAGATGAATTCTGCAATGTAGGTGCTTTATGAGTAATGGTAATGATCGGAGATGGTCAAGGTAGCCAGCATTGCTACTAAAGTAGCGGTAGCAATGTAAATCTCTACTGAATTTCAAGTGGAAGTAGAATACGAAAGGTCTGAACAATATAGCGGTCTAACTAAAAAACTGTTCCAGTAGAAATGAGAGTTGTCCAAAAACGAAACCGCTTGATTAAATATCGCAAATATGCAAAATATACTTGGATACTCTGAAAAAGTGGAAGTAATTTGGTAATGATTCACTCCACCTGTACAAAAAGACCAAAGTAAATCTATCACAGTTTACAGTTGAACCTTCCGGCAATATATGGAGTCATATGATCATATCAATTGCTACATGACACGAAGCAAAATCAGTTATCAAAATATTCAAGAAATACCAAGTAAATTAATATAATTTTATCAGTGTAAGAGTTTCGAACCAGCCACATATCAACATCGAAGAGATAATCTTCTTACCCATTTCCCATTGCACCATTTTGAGGTTTGGCAATGAAAGTAGATCTCTTCCCCTTTCTTTTGCGTTCTTTGTAGTGATTTAAAAGGAGATGGTACTCGGCTGGCATCACCCACGTCTCAGGTACAAAGTCAAACTCTTCGGGTCTGGACTGCGCGATTCTGTAAATTAACCAAGTTCACATTTCCCAATTTCGTTCACAGCAATGGCCTATTCATCCGGAGCTATGTATTTGCTCCAGGGAAAATACAGAAAGTTGAGATTCATAATCCGAAGAAAAAATGGTCGTGGTGATGTCGTGGCGAACACTCACAAAAATTTTGACGGAGAAGAAGAGTAGCACTAAACAATTCCCACTGACTAATAAAAATCAGCTATTGTGGTTTAGCAAAAAGACAAATTTAACATTTTCTTGAGATTTCTACTAGAAATGAATTTGTTCGCGCAGCTCTACATTTGTGGTTTGAGATCTCCACTGATGTTTTGATTTTAGAATATTTATACTGCTAATAGAAAAGTTTCTTCTTTGTACTCTCATCCAATTTTGAGATTTTTTCTTTCGAATAAAATTACATCGTATCTTAAATTGAGAGCGATTTTTATTTGTGAAATAGAAGTTGCATTGATAAAGAAATTAGGCAATATACCAGCGAAGGACAATCAACCAACGATGGAGAATACTTTCGAAACGGCACCAACATATGCCATCCGGCCTGAATCATTTAAGACTTTGACCAGTTCCGGCAATTTAAGGCTGGGTTGTGCCATCCCAATATACTTTCGAAGGGCATGACTTCACCAGAGTACTTCTAAAACATATCAAAGTGTAGTTACACCACATTAACTACATGTACTTTCAGCCTATAATGAAACCGACACTTCCACAACAATCTCACTTTTCCGGAATCCCACTCAATTTAGCTGCTGAATATTTAGACCATTCATGTGCGCTAGGCTGTATTATTGGCTGCCAATTTTATAGTTGGGTGACACTGACGGATGAATAATCTCATTTATTCAAATCCAATGTTAAAAAATGATTCAATAATCTTAGATCACTGATTTGCTCACTTCGACATATTTTTTGCCAGTAAGTCTTTACGACATATTGCTGCCATTCCCGGAAAATGGTTGATACGCTGGTAATTCTTCAATTCTTGCAGAGATTCAGTTTGGGCCATGGAATCGGTCCATACGAGATATGCAGTCTTGGCCGCTTCTTCTTTGTGCAAGCATTGCAGGCCGAACTCCTCTATGCTTTGTGTGACTGCACAATTTATGTAATTTGATGAGAAAAGGTTTGTCGTTACTCGTACTTATGGAAGAGTGTTTAAAATGTAAGTTATCAGGGTATGTTTCAATCACTTTTAGGAGTGAAATTGCCTGTATCACAGTAGTTCAATAAATTTCGAAGGCTATCAATACGTTTATCATTAATCATTTGCCTCCTCAACCAAAACTACTTTTTGAAACATTGAGTACATTCTATATGTACTTTCCCTTTCAACTTTCACTTGAATTAGTTTTGATAGGTCTTAGCAATTGCAAGTACCAAGTTCTAATTTAAAACTGTTTCAAATATATTTCATTGAACTCGTGTATGCTCGAGATAATTTGTTGAATGAAATATATTTTGTTCTTTATTCATAATTATAGAAGCATCAATGTACGGTACCTATTTGTTCATAATTATTGAAACATCAATGTACCGCAAAAAATGTATCATTCAACGAATTTGACCTGACGATGTGCACATAATATGTAGATTAGGACCAAGATTGACCGTTCCATCTTGCCCAAGAGGGAAGAGTTGAAAGGAACAATATTTACCCAGATTGTATTTCGTGCCGAAGACAGATGCCGTAGCGATACGTTTCTTTTTCCCAGGAATGATGTCTTCGTCATCTGAGGAGTTCTTCATGTCTGCACTCCAGACACAGTGGCACGGACACAAAATTTAATAAATGGAGCGTCAGATCGACTAATGCTTCCTCATTATTTTTGTATTTATGTTCTACTAAACATGTACATTTGAAAAAAAGAGTAATGGCTCCGAGACTATGAAAGATTGATATGACCACAAATTCGCTTGGATGTGCGAATGGGAGGTCGGCGTAGAGTGCTCCAGAGTAGCAACGCATTCAACTCAAGTGAAAATTGTAATAAAACAGGTCTTAATCGAAATATGCTGCCGCTGTGGTTTCGTCCAAATACGGTACGATATATAACTATCAATGAAATCATAAATTTGTCTATGTGTGTACTGTACATTGCATTTGTACAGTTGTACAACACTATATAAATGTTCAGGACACTGTTAATTTGTTAGAGTAGGCTATATATACAGTACAGGGAATACTGAGGAGGGATACGCTAAAGATGAAGATTAACGGAGCTTTATATATAGCTGAAATTGGCAAACTAGTAGCTAATTACTTCGTGTTGGCAATTATACTCGTTCTAAATATATTCTATTTCGCTACAATTAGATTTATCATTTATAATGTAATTTTCGCTTCCATTGTCGCCTAGATACCTTTAATTTATCTATGTCTTATGTGCGCCCACTAACGCATTGGCGTTCATTCACTTCATTCACGACAGTTTGCATGTTCTCTGGAGGTCGCGAAGGAACTGACTTTTTGGTGAATATGTTGACCTTTTTAAAATGTTTCATCCAGTAGTCAGCGTCCAAATAGGCCGTGAGTCGGTCTGGGCGACGGTAGTGAACTTCTCTTTTTTTAGTAATCAGCTTACAAAATTTAGGGTCCCAGAGTATTCTCAAATAGGAAATTAGATCACAGCCATATAAAGAATATTTAAAAAACTACTGAACTAGGAGGATGAACGAGGTCGTGGACGCAGAGAAGAAGGAGCCGAGATAAACCTCCAACACTTCGAAATACGCTACAACCATAGCAATTTACATCTCCATGCCAGCTACGTTGTAAATTGCTATGCTACAACCAAGACTCGAATCTCAGTCTCGTGTATTCGGCGGCCTCGACAGCTTCTCATACATGCAGGAAACGGTACCACATTTAATATCGCCATGAATTATAGAAACGCAGGGGAAGAAAAATTCCTATTTTAACATCAGTGAAAATCTCGTTTTGAAAGTACGCTCATAGAGAAAATCACGCGTGGTTGATTTCATTATAGAGTATGACTGGAGTGACGACTCGATTGTTCTCCCATTGTTAGCCGGCAGAATGGTCACGGTCAGATGGATGCACCCAAAACAGGATAGCTCAGTGCTTGTTTCAATGGCGTTCAAGGCGATTCTTCGTGTATTTCTTGAAGTTACGTCGGAATTAGTTAGACAGTTCAACATTTGGGTAGCGGTGGCGAGTCGTTATGACTATGTGAATAATACCTTGTAGCCTCTGTTATATTTTTCGCCAGATTTAGATCATATTGCGTCACGGATAGAAATCGGTATCATGACTGATTCAGCTGCATCACTTTGGGATGACTGGGAGGGACTAACTGAAATGGAAATTAAAGAATGTTTCGAAGGACTCGATAACTGGAAAGGTGTGATTTGTGAGGAATGCGCAGCATCCTTTCTGACTGTGAAAGCTCTGAAAAAACATTACAAAAATCATAAAGTTCCCACCAGTACTTGGGATATATCCGAGGATGCTGTAATTGCTGTTTTGAAGAGGGCTTGTGTAAATAGCAAAAATACTTTAAATGCGCCCCATCATTCGAGGAACTAGACGTGACCAAAGCTGTTCCATTGGTGAAACTACTCCATTCTGAATATTGCAAACTTGGTGTTGACGGATTTTATCAACATTATTCAAATATCTGTCACCAAGCTCACAAGTTGCTGGGTTTGCCGCAATTGCCAGCTTCAGCATTACTTTTGAAGATGTTTGATTCTCTCGTGTGCGGTAAAGAACAGGATCCAATCACAGAGATTGGAGGGGTCAACAGCAAGGAATCTGGTAAGTAAATAGCCTTTGATACTTTGCCTTTCCATGGAAAAACTTTGACAAGTTTTGAGACATACTTGAATGTATTGGTGGAGTGCTTTTGGGAGCCATTTCTAAGCAAGCTAACGAAGCAATTGCCACATGCCTAACATCTGCAGCGCCATCGGGAAACCTCATTAAAGTGATGCAGAAGAAAGTCGGTGGATTGAAGAGCCAGTCTGAACCGTTTCATGGCATGGTTCTCCGCTTTTATGTTACCACAGTAAAGAAATGGGAAAACCCCTGAAAAAGATCAATTTTTTCAGGGTACTTGACGCAATTCACTGTGATCCATTCTATAACAAATTAATTCATACTGTGTCACTTCAATCTGGCTCAGACCTAAATGAGGTTGAGGATGTCATGGACAAGGCAATGAGACACTTGAATAACATCTTGTCTCACAATTTTGCGAAGTTTGCATTGCATGAGAAGCAAAAAAAGTCCTCCAAATTTTCCAAAAGTTTGCGAGATGGCTTGAAAAAAAAAATGAACAATATGCTCTTTTAGTATGGTAGTTTTTTCTCTCTGTGGCAAATGCTGCCTATCCACATTGAGGTTCCCTACCTAAAAAAGGAAACCAATGCGTTGGTCGAAACCTTGACGTGGTGCATTGGCTTACTACTAATGTCGACCGGCAGACGTCTTCCTGTGTTCTTGGCAATGACAACGAGTTCCATTCAAGTGCGATTTTGCACACTTTCAAGGAGTAAGCTCTAGCTATTGTGAGTCGAGCTCAAGCAGAACATTAACATTACACAAGGCTCTTGTTCTAGTCATCAGGGCCGTAACAGCACTTCGTCAGCCCCCCAAAAAACGTTGGTCATGGGCCCCCCATAGGGTGATAAACCGAACTACTGGGGGGC
>ATSW01008293.1:0-11855 GCA_000444245.1 Botryllus schlosseri | reverse complement strand
GTTGGGAACCTCTGATATAGACGATCGATTGTCTCCTTGAGGCATATCGCATAATGGGTTTACTAAATAATCAGACAATCAACGAATTGTACGCTTGTAGAGCGATCTGTCAATATTCTCTAATCTAGGGGTCACCAGCACGCGGCCACGACCTGATTTGAGATTTCGTAAAAACGCTTATTAAAGTATATTGAATGATGAAATTGATGGCAGTTGTTGGTTGCCCAACATCACTATTCGTCACTAGCTGATACGGCTTCGGCGAAGATGACAGCATTCCATGATGGGAGAATTAGTTGGCATGGATGGGTGGGCATATATTGCCGTGACGTTCAATGGCCCAGACCAGACCAGGTATCGTGCACAGCTCATAGTTCAAAATACAATGAAAGTGATGATGATCATGATATTATTTTGTTGCATTTGTATTTCTTAAGTATAATGTATTATACTATATTTCTTTTGTGGTACTATGCCCGTCGCCAATGTTAGAGAGCACAGCGTCGTACTGGCGTAAAGTTTTAAAAACGTGATTTCTAAACTGTGTGACCTGTTTTTAAGTCCACTGAATGAATGCAGCCCGCTTCCTCCATGAAATTTGAACAATAGCCCGCGAACCGTTTTGAGTTCGCGACCTCTGCTCTAATCCATTTCTTGGCTGTACCGTAATGATTAGGCTACGCACGACATTTTTTCGCGATTATGATAATTCAATTCATCATTTTCGTAGTATCTTTATCAGCAGGCTGCCGTTTCATTCAACAAATTGACAACTGACAGCCAATAACGCGTTTCCCCATTATGATACAACAGATAACTAGGGCTGGGCACAATGATTCGAGTACTCGAATCTGAATCGAGTATTAATTTCAATGATTCGAGTCGAGTAGTAAAAGACGATTCTTTCGAATACTGAAATTATACGTTTCTCACCACTGAAAGTTTATTAATCAACGAGAATTATAGTTTCGATACTAATCGTCACTGTTGAAGCCTTGGAACATTGATTGGCGGTACCGTAGCATACGAAACATATAGTACAAAGCTACCAAGATTGCTGGACACATGCACATTTCCGAAGTCATGAATCATGATTATCCCGCAACATTGTCACCAAGTGGAATGAAATCGAGATGGATAATCGGCATTATAATCTTTGTGGTGGCATAAACGGTACATATTTGAACTGTGACTTATTATATTCGGTTATGACGTCATAATGAGTGATACTCGATTACTCGACTCGACTCGAAGCATATTACGTGATTCAGAATCGAATCATTCAGATACTCGATTTTGCCCAGCCCTACAGATAACACCACTTGATTGAAAGCTCGGGACAGCTTTGTACTACTTGTTTAGTTCGTTGCTTTACGACCAATCGCGGTTTCAAGGATTCTACATAGTAGAATCGAAGTAGTATCCAAACTATAATGTCCGCTGAGAAATTAACTATTTAGTGACAATACTATAATTTCTGTACTCGTAAAAATCATCTTTCTCGACTTGAATCACCAGGATTAATGCTCGATTCAGATTCGAGTACTCAAATCATTGTGCCTGTCCTTTCTTGAGTGCGCTCGGCTTCATGCGATTATTGTTGTATTTTGTTCCTGCCTCTACATATCCTGTGTAAGTTTATAGCCAACCATCACGAATATCGTGACCATTCCTAGATTTCCTACTCGCGCATAGGAGATTTTTCCAAATCGTCGCGTGACGTAACCTCTACATGTAGTACCAACCACAAGAACTTCATTATACAATCGAATAGCATATTTATGTTGAACTAAACCCGAATATTTTTGCCTCACACTTGTCAGGGGTAATCGTCAGCAACTAGTAGAGAATTGATAAGGTTATTGTAGGCCTATATTAACAATCGTATCACCAAATATGATGTCACCGATTGTTGATATACAATGCTTTTACATCGGTATTAATACATGTGTTTGTAACGCATAGTAGCGTGAAGCAGACGATGATCGATATCATGCGTGATTCCCCAATCGTTCTAATGCGCCCATTAGCGCGTAACACTACACCACGATAACGGATAGTTAGGTCATTCTGCGCAGATTTGGAGTTAGACAATCTGGTCGCGACAGTGGAAACCGACTGTGCGTTTTCGCTTTTAGATTAGGACAGAATACATTTACAATGATTGTATCATAGCGTAGATAGGTTTTGAAGGCAGACAGCCGGCGCATTTCCTGCGTTTTTATCTAATAATCGTGAAAGAGTATTTGAGATACACCCGGAGGTACAGATCTTCAGTATCCAATTGAATAATATGTTGATATTCGAAGAGTAGGGTGAGCGACCGCCACACTTAGATAGAAAAAACACCAGCGTGGCTTCTATTACATGTGTTAGAGAAAATTCAAATCAATGTTCGGAGAAAAGGCGTCGCCCGCGGCAGACTCGATCAGCTGCCAACTCAGGAGAATCGCACTGTGTCACATTCGTGTTGCCAAAGCCAAACCTGTACATTACACACAGCTACATAATTTTAGTGTGTCATTAGGCTGATTTGAGTGAAATGTCGGTAATATAATTCTAATCTAATTAATGGAATGTTTCTGTGCTCTAATTCAGGAGTCGCCAACTCGCTAGCCAGGACGGGTCGCGGGCCACTTTCCAAATTTCGAAGAGGTCGCGGGCCGCAAGAACGCAATATAGGGACAAAATAAGCCACACAGTTTTACAACCTTCCGTCAATACAACGCTGTGCTTTCTAACGTGGGTCATGGGCATAGTTACCACAAAAGGAGTAATATTTTATTAAAGAAATACATTGCAACAAAAAATAACATGCTCATCGCTTTCATTCTATTTCGAACTATAAGCTGCGCACGATATTTGACAACACTTTTCAGCGACTATGGAATCGATATTGAAGTTAGCTATAGACAAGGTAGTTGCTGGAACACTATCTCCTGGTAAAGCTTGATCTTGTGGGGAAGCCCCAAGTCGTTTTCTAATCATCTCGTTGGCGGCAGTGTCTTGGCCATTGTATACGTCGACGCAATATATCCATGCCCATTCATATCAGCTAATTCTCCCTCCATGCAATGTTATTTTATTACGATCGCCGAAGCCGTATCAGATGGTGAGGAATAGTGATGTTGGGCACAGGAGAATAGCTTATTTTGAACAACAACAACAACAGAGTTATTAGGCTGTAATCAATCTCAGCATTTCAAAATGCTTTTCTAAGCTTTCTTCCGAAATCTCAAATCGGGCCGCGGGCCGCGTGCTGTTGACCCCCGCTATAGTTCTAATTATAATCTAATTTGTGAAATGTTTCTATGCTTCTGGCTCAAGTACTGGTAGCACAAAAGCATACCATCGATTTTCACGTATGTCAAATTTAAGTATTCTAGGAATAATTTCGCCTGAAAAACTGATAACTGTCAAGTAGGGGTGAAAGTAGTCCGAAATCATAACCGCTTGAATAAGTAGTGGCCTACTCAGAAAAAGTAGACGTGCTTCGTAACTGACCATTTTGCAAATATTTGCAAGCGTCTCGGCAAATCATCAAGAACAAAGACCAACGATCCTTATTTCCGCGATTTTCATAATTCCCAATCGTGACTCATCGGCAATTTCGATGCATCAAGAAATGACTCATCGCGGATCTGTCTCGTTTCGTTTCGATTGTATTTCCCGATATTGGTTTCAAGTTCTAAAACGCATAAACGGCAAAACGGTTGCGATAAACGGGACTTGATAGTTTGCAAAGACGACGTTTGTAGTTTATAGTCGGGCGTTTCCTGATTTTGTAGTCAGCATAGTTGAGCAACTATAAAATGTTCAGCTTTTAAAAATCAGGTTAAAATTAGAATCACTGAATTCGCAAAAGAAATACAACAAAAATCAAGTTTAGTTTATATCAAATCATAGCTGATTTTCATACGGACGATGATGGCAAATGTCTGTACAGCGAGCTTGGCTCGTACAGTTCCCCTCTAGCAATTTTCTGGAAAACAAGAAGTCAGATTAGAAATAAAATGAGAGCATAGAAACATTCCACGAATTAGATTACAATCAGATTACCGGCATTTCGTTACAACGAATCCAACTTGACAACTAGAATTATCTAGTCGTCGAAGTCTGGCGAATAGCTGTTTACGCGGATAGACTTTATCTTTTGTTGCGTCAGAATCAGTTATTTCTCCAATGCCGCTATGTAGTAGTCATATGCGGTGATGCGATTGTTGATATACTTATACGATGTTGCTGACGATTACCCCTGATGAGTGTCAGTCGAAAATATTCGGGTTTATTTCAATATCAATGTACTATTCAATTCTTTGAAATCTTTTCGAGGTTACTTTTTTCGAAATGATTGATATCCGCTTCCACGGTAATTGATACAAATTCCCTTTTTAGCTCAATATGAAATGAGTTACCGCGGCTAATCGGTGATATTTGATACCTCTGTTTGCGTCTACTGGGGCAAATCCTGTTAACAGACACAGATGCTTGCAGTGTTGGTAGTTATTAGTTCGGCCAGAGTCGGCCAAGTAGAATATTTTCAGCTTTCCCACTTAGATTATTATTAGTATAATAGCTACAAAGTTTTGTCCAAACTAGATTTCTGAATTCGGCAAAAGTTGGAAATTGAATTCAATTCCTAATTAGAAAGAATTGCAGCAAAAATCAACATCACTTCACATCAAATCAGAGCCCGTTCTCACAAGCACGAGGATGGCAAATGTCTGTACACCGAGCTTGGCTCATTTCGCAGGATACAGTTCTGTATCATTTGCAGGACGAAAATAATTTGAATTAGAATTAAAATCATACCATTGAAACATTGCACATATCAGATCAGGTTTAGATTACCGGTATTACGCTGTAAATAGTCGGATTAGCCTACTAGAATTTATCTAGTTGCCCAAGTCTCGTTCAGACTGCTGTGTACCTATAGAATCGAAACAACTTTCGTATCTTATGATTGCTTTACATATTCGTAAGCGAATCCAGATTTTGCATTTTCCCCTCACTCAGCATAATTTCGTCATCAAGAGATGAACTGACTAAACCATTCCGTCTCATTCGAAACAAGGAAGCTCACGCCAGTACCAGATCTAGATTGTTTGTTTTACTTATTACGTAACTCACCGTTGTATTGGTTTGTCGCAATACGCCAACGTCGTGAATCATCATATTGGTAGAGCTTGACTCATCAGAAAGCAGTCTGGTTTGCTGCTCGTAAGCGGCGTCTTTTCATGATACAGGAATCGTGTTTTGAGTTGAAACGCATGCAACAAGTCAGGGGATATGGTGGCGTACAGCGCCAATGCAGCCGAGCACAGTTCTGCAGGGCTTTCAGATGTTTTACTGAAGAGTTTCTTGGAGCTACAGAACTTCAACATACAATTGAACATTATATCCAAATGTTTCACTTTGTACGTTGAGGAATCCACGCAGTAATTCCGGTGGCATTCGAGTCTTGTCATTGTTTTAGGACAGAGTCTACTGTAATTCGCCTGTTCAGTATCGTCATCAGTTTATATATAAGTTCATCATTTCAAAACACCGCAAGATTGTGATACAATCAAAAGATCGGAAGGTGTTTAAACGACTTGGAGAAGTCTTTGAAATCAGACACGCACGTATAGGCGATGTAAATGAGAGGCATGTACACTAGGGCTGTTTAAAGAACTTTTTTTTCAAATTTTGCATGCTACTGGATAAAATTGTCAGGTTACCCCAAAAACGCTGCACACCAATTTTGGCTCAAATCAAACCTATAGGGGCATTGCTATAAGAGAAAAAAGTCTTGGAATTTTTTAATAATAATAAATATAAGATTTTTTCAGATTTCACGGGCTACCCCATGAAATTGTTCGACTGTCTGAAAAAACGATGCACAAACAATTTCCATGCCATGAAATTGATCGCTATATCATATAAATATATAGCCTTAGTGACCCATGCTTGTGAATCAAGACTGTGAACTCATTTTTCGCTCTAGCACGGAATAACCTTTTTAACACCAAATTTAGACCAGATTGATCAATCGTTTTAGGTTAGGCGACTTTTATATTAACTCATCAGCGACCGCGATTCGTCTCGCCATTCACGTATCCGTGACGCGCCACATCCAGACACAGAGCAAAGGGTTAAGGCCTGGGCGGATGTTCGAAATTTATCAATGAATGCTTGCTTGTCGCAATGCATAGAGTCAAGATTTCAAGGCAGGCAGAGACACTTATCTCTTAACGAGTGACGTCACGGGTACAGAGCCAGTTGCTGTTTACAATTTGATCAAGGCTTTGCGTAATTCGGAACCACAACATAAATTATACTTGAACAGGCTCTTTGAGGTACAGATCTTCAATATTCAAATTAATAGTATATTAATATTGAAATTAACTCGAATATTTTCGGTTTAAAGCTTCTTGGAGGTTCAGAACATAAATATACTATCCAACTATATAAATCATACTTCTAACATCAGCCGGAAGTGTAGGTTGCGCAGATTGATCGCGTCACTCACGCCACTGTGACAAAACCATGAGGTATATCCTGATATACTGTTTGAGATCGAGGGATCATCCTTTAGATCAGTGTCGTCCGATTCTATCTCCAATATTTATAAGTTCCTTTGCAATTGAGCAATCACTATCAGGCTGTTGCGTTTCGACCGAACAACACGATGGCATTTCTACAAGGCTAAGCCTCGCATTTTAAACTGGTCTCTGAAAGGGAACAGCAGCACTGATTGGCCGTAAATATTGATTATCATGCTTTCGTTTAGTGTGAAAATCATAGTTTAATGTTCTGTTCTTTTAACACAGTTATTGATTCCTAGTTCATTTTGTGCGGCAGTAATCTATAGTGATGTAATAGATGTGTTTTGTGGTAGACTATTGTTTTTGTAGATAGGGGAAAATTTGAAGCTCCCGAAGGCTTGAAGATTAGCGTAAGTGTTCGCAAGGTTAGTAACCAATGTATTAATGCGGACAGGGATTGTAGAATCCGTTTTTGAAGCAAGCTGAAGAGGTTGTACAGGCGAAAGTTGTGTCAGTTTGATCGACGTTATGATCCGCATCAAGCATTATCATTTCCTGAAAGAGCGTGTCGCGGAAGGAAAATGTGTGTTAGCAAACAGACGCGACTCTGTTCTTGTCTGTGAAAATTGTCCGCACAGAGTCACGCTCCGAGGACTGCGACAAACTCAACCCGACCTCCACCAGCGGGGTCACGAACTCACCGGACAATCCTATTTCTCTTAACCAGTCTGTTGATTGTTGATGTTTCATCGCGCACAAACGCACCCTCGATGTCAGTGTTGGACAGCTAGAAAAGTTTCAGTTTTTCCGAATTAGAGTGGAATTAGAATGATTGCAACTCAGATGTCTCGAAATTAGATTATAATAAGAATTAGAAAGAAACACAACAAACATCAAGTTCACATCATATCAAATTAGAGCACATTCTCATAAGAACGAGGATGGCAAATGTCCGATTGTCCGTACACCGGTTCGTTTCGTACGATAGAGTTCTCCTGTAGCATTTTCCAGCAAACTAGAAATGACATTAGAATTAAAATGAGATCATAGACACATCTCACAAATTAGATTAAAATCAGAGTACCTGCATTTCGCTATAATCAGTTCAATAGACAAATACAATTATCTAGTTGTCCCTGTCCAGTCCATTGTCCAAGTATGCTCATTGTGTCGGTGAACTAAGTCTGACGACCTCCGTTTGGAGAAATCCCACGTCATTCATTCATTTATCAATAATTTCATCGAATGAAAAGGCCACAAGATTGGGAATAAATGAAAAGATGGGAAGGTGTCAAAATGACTTAATGACAAAATGAAGTAGTATTTGAATGAAACACCCACTTTGGCATAGAACAGTGATTCTTAACTAGACTTACATACAAGAGTTGGCTGGATGTCAAGACACAGACCCTATTCAGACAACAGATATTGCGCTGATTTGCAGTAAATATTCATGATCAATTAATTGATCATCTCTTTGTTTTGTGCGGAAATCTTATTTAATGGTTTTGTTCTTGTAACACTCTGTTGCTGCACAGTTCATACTGTGCACTTGTAATCCATAGCAATGTATCAGATGTGTAATGCGGTACACCAGGGGTGTCAAACTCAACTGACGTCTCGGGCCGGATTCAACACTTCAGATCACTTTCGGGCCGCACCTAAATTCCCCAATCCCAAAATTTCTCAAAATCCATACTCTTATTTTTCATTTGAATACTTCATTAACCAGCGTATACACACAAAAGTATATTGCATTTCTTGCTTTCTCGGAATTGGGTGTCAATGTCAGCGACCTGCTGCTAATGGTGACTAGAAACCGCAATAGGCCTACCTTAGTCGGGAGATTATAATGTGGCATATAAACAAACATAGGCCTACTCGACTTGTGCTATCTTGAAGGACTATTTAAATGGAAGTATTTCAACATTTTTTTTGAAATGTGCTGGATAAAACAAGCATTTTTCAAACTACTCAGAATTTCTTCACGGGCCGGATGAAACACCTGGCGGGCCGTGTGTTTGACACCCCTGCGGTAGACTTTTTGTTTTTGTGACAAGGTTCGAGGTTCGAATTCGAGGTTCGTTGAACGCTTGCAGATTGACGTAAGGGTTCGCCAGGTTAGTACAGAATCACTGCCCTAGCTAGAACATGTAAATACGAAGCATGAACAATGAACATTGCATGAAAAGTAACAAGAGATAACATGAAAAGGAGAAACGATTAAAATAGAAGGCCGTTTGTCAGTAGTCGAGGTCGATATTGCAGATCGTGTTTCGGTAATCTCTTTCAACAGAATCCGCTTGTATTTTGACTTGAATGTGGACAATGGGTATGATCGAAGATTGTCGGATTTCCGTACTGCTCCACGGTTATACTTGATACAGGGATATTATTACCCTTACTTGATAGAGATATGCGTTTCCATTAATTCATGACGAACATATGGTGCGAGGACTCGGGTATTGTAATTAAGCGTACGTGATCATATATTTGTCTGTGTTGAGATAGCGAAATCAGGAATCATATCAAGTAATATCGACCTGGTGTTAATGACCATAGTAGTCGAACCATCACGAATACCAAAACAACATTCGACATGAAGAATCACAGCTCATAATCGCGGCAGGGTGGGAAGCGATTTCACGGCAAGACGGTAACAAAATCCCTGAGGTGCCGGAATTGTTCGTTTCGCAGCTGCTCCCTGCGACGATTAACCTCATTTTGACTGGTCTCGGTGCGGAGCTCGAATTCCCTTCCATATTGAAAAGGCTCGCGACAACGCTCTATGATATCTTACAGAGAATGGATGGACAATACAGAGTGAAACCAGAGTTGGAGAACTAGAAAATATGCAGCTGATTCAAATTAGATTACGATGAGAATGACAGCAACGCAGTTTTTCACAAATTTTATTAAAATTAGAATGCCCGAGTTAGCAAAACTTGGGAATTGAATTATATTCCTAATTAGAAAGGAATACAACGAAACATCAAGCTCAGTTCAGGAGTTCTTTCTCATAAGCACGAGAATGGTCAAGTTCGTAAGCTCGTTTCGCACGAAACAGTTCTGTAACATTTTCACGAAAACCAGAAACGAGATAAGAATTGAAATGACGGCGTCGAAACATTTCACGATTTAGATTAGAATTAGATTACCGACATTTCGCCTCAATTAGTATAATTATACCACTGGAATGATGTAGTTGCCCATGTCTGATTGGAGCAGATTTTGGTATCGCAAAGTAGAAACGACCATATTTTAATAACAGTCAGAATCTAGTCCTAGGCGCTTGATAAATGAATGAATACACATAGGTTATCTGTGGCATCTTGCCTACTGTGGGCGATCAATTTATTGACATTGTGTCGTCATTGCGCGGCGGGAAGTATGAAGTAGCTCCTAGTTAATCGTTGACGCGTGAATTGTCTATTGTGTCTTCGATATGATCAAGTGTTTATGCGTAGGAGTTTGTGAAGGCTGAAACGATATCATGTCGTCAGAGGAGCTAAAAATCAGATTTGTAGGCGTCAAGCGAGTGTGAATCATGATCAGTGTTATGATAACGTCGATGTTGGTAAGCTTCAAAACACAGGCGCGCGTACGGATTGGTGTTTAAATCAGATCTCAATTTGTAAATGAATTTGATTTCGATTCCAAGCAATAACTAGTGCAAGTGCACAAGGTTGTGTGTTGGACGTCGCAACTAGACGATTCATAATACACCATTGGTTTGTAAAGTCTGAGCGCATTGTACCATTACTCTGCGAATATGTGACAATTAGCCAGCAATGAGTGAGGCAAATTCATCTGTGCCTCACCTGGTTATTGTTTATTTACGCTGTCATTGCGCGTAGCAAAGCCGAATTTCACACTCCCTAGCGATCGTGAGGGGATTTTGGTGTTCTAACGGTATCAAGATTTAGATTTTCGGAATCGATGCGACGATAGCATTCAATGAATACCAGTTCTGAATTCAGAGCTGTTTTTGATCTCTCATGTGATGCTTGGCCCTTCTGTGCGCCACCTATCCTTTGGGGATATATTTTTAAGCAATAAATGTGCAGATTCCGTGATTTTGGGTGTAAAAATGTTCAAAGTTTAGTCATTCATGCACATTAATAGAAAATACACATAATTATTGGTCTTTAATCATTGAAGGTTTCACAATGTTATTTTACTCGTCCTGACCACAGGTGACACTTGCGTCCCCAGACCTGTTATATGTTTTCCTTCCTTCCCTACCTTCCATTGTGGATATTTTTAGTAGCTGATTACGTAGCCTGATGTCAATGGTGATAGAAACAAGTCACCAACTGAATCAGTTACCATTTTGGGTTTATATATTTGTGAATCTAACTGTAAAGGGGGCAGTGCCCCACCAAACATGAACCTCACCGCACGTTACTGTGTATTATTTAAAAAAAGTGCAATTTAGACTCATTATTGAGAACAGATTTCTAGTGTTATCACAAATGAATGCGAAAATGTGTAACTTTAAATCTGTTTTTTATGCTGATTTGTTTTCGACAGAAATTTCGGCTATGTTAAATGCAGCAGCCCTGCAGAAATTACAAACAACGTGACCTAAAAGCAAGAATAAAAGGCGATCATGTCTGACATGGAAGCCCTCAAGCAGGTGAGACTCATTTCGCGGAAACCTGTCGACCCCAACGAATTTAGAGCAGAGGTGGACGAAATTGCTACTCAACTAGATGTAAAACATTTCCACTGCATTCCAAGTAGCAGTCATTTCCAAGGCGTGTAAAAACTACTTCAAGTGAAAGGCCTGAAAAACATACTTTAGGGGTTAATCTGAATTGGCTAGATCAGTACTGCAAGATGTATCTTCGTTACTTACGCAAAACGTATAATGATACTATAAACAGAATGAATCTTCGATGTAGATTCAGGTATCGTGATACAGGGATATTTCACGCACTTCTTATGACAATTTCATCGTGTACGTGATGCAAAGTCATCCTGAAACTACTTTCTATTTGCCAGATCAAATGTTCCAAAAGTAAGCAGTTTTCTCCAAAAATCTGTTCGAGTAGAGGCGGAGTAGACCTAGTCTAAACAATAAGTACTTGAGTCGGTATAGACCAAGTATGAGAAATCTTTTTGAGTACTCGTACAAAGTAGAAGTACGGAGAACTTGTACTTTTTCCGAGTGTTTAAGTTGGTTTTGCCTGCTCGTACCGCTTACTCAGTGGTTATGATTTTTGATTACTTACATTTTAACAATTTCAGGCAGAAATACCTTTTACACTCTGAATTTTGTAAAGTAGAAAGGCGGTTTAGGATATGCTCGCATCACTGTTATAG
>ATSW01008292.1:0-10556 GCA_000444245.1 Botryllus schlosseri | reverse complement strand
GACTCAGAGAACGTTCAGCAGCAGCAGTTGTAGCCTTTTTGGCTGACAACACTGAAATTGTGCGTACACTGCTGGTGACACACCGTGTTGCTTCATTTTGAAAATGCTATCTACATCACAATTTTTCATCATGCGATTCTTGATATAAGAACCATGCAATGCCCACGCAGTCTTGCTTCAGTTAGGATAATGAGGCACATTGACCAAACACCACGTCAGCCTATTTGTTTCATTTGAATGTTTATGATTCACAATGAGTAGACAATGGGCCGTCTACAACGGTAGGCCTATAAAGTAGGCTACAACCTGTAAAATGTCAAATAATAAGTTCACCGACAGTGCAAAATCTACGATACAAATGAAATGCAGGTTGCAAAAAAGTTTCAACTTTTTAAACGATTTTGACATTTTTTGACCTAACGCTACAATTTTGACCTAATTTTGACTTTTTTTGACATGTCAAAAAAAAATCGCCCTACTAATGAGTAATTACACCAAATCAGCGAGTTCTTAGTTGTATCAGTTGGGTGAGTGTCTTGACTTCTGGTGAATCCCTGAGACTGGCACTGGAGGGAAACCATGTTCGTGTGAGCCCAGGTTAAGCACTGTTGTAAACGGATCGGGCGCGATTAAATGCTAATGTTTCTTATCGGTCGTACAATAAGCCGACTAAAAACTGTCGCAGCTCTACCTATGATTTTAGCTATCGAAATTCGACGAATTTAACCCGTGAATAGTATGTCATGTCTAATCGTGTGAAAATGCATGACTATGGAGTTTCAGCGGCCCCGTTTCATTTTGTGTGCCGTTCGGCATTGTCAGCAATGTGTTACCGCGGGTCGATTTTAATTCGCCGCTATAGATAGACGAGGAGTGTGGCCGCGAATAGCATCGGCTGACCTACTTCCTTTACGTTCGCTGATGTGATTTTCAAGCTCCTGTTCATGTGCTATTCTCGCTGCGTCGCTTTGGAGACCTCGTACACTTACTACTAAAGAGAAATGTTAATTTGGAACAATTTTATACCTACTTTCCGACTGATATGTTGTTAATTTAGATATCGACATTGTAGCTCACGAGTCAAGTCACGTACGTACAATGCGGACATTGTTCTATGTGCGATATTAGCCGATTTAGAGTTTCGAGGTAACAACGGTTTCATAGTGCTACTTTGATAATTGTTCAACCAACTTCCCGGCAAATATGAATGAAGATTGTGGTATAGCGTAACGTAACTTCCTGAGGTTGGTACAATGCAGTGCAAGCACACGTTTACTTACGCGATTTGCTGATTTGGCGAATATTTCCGAATAGAGCTTTACAAAATCGCGTACCTAGGGGGTTGCCATTCTGCATCGAGGATTTGCGTTCGAGTCGAGTTATCAAATATCATTCAAACGACGTCATCAAAGATGCAAAGTACCTTTTATGCTACCACAAAATACAAGTTGTCAGTTGTGCATCACATTACATCCCACATTTTGCGATTGTATTCAGCGATGCGAAACTCTTCCTATCTTTGCAGCCGTTCGCAACGACCGCAACAAAAAACGCGGTAAGGAGAAAGACGGCAAAACCGGAGACGTATCCCCGTCCGGCAACCAACCGAAACCGGAAGAGCTCAGCGTCTCGCCAGAGGTCGAAAACATCGTGACGCTGGTGGCCAAGGCGCACTTGGACACTTTTCCGAAGCTGGAGGCGTTGAGCAAATACAAATGCGTGAGTGCGGTTTGATTAAACTTGTTCTCTAGCTTGGTCTCTGCACAAAGGCTATGTTTGTGGAGTTTGATGCCCTAACATGTTTCAGCACTTACTCTGAACTGTGGAGCTACAGCCAAATGCAATTAATTTCTGAAATATCGGTGTCGGCCTTGAGATTCAAAAACAGGCCGGTCATTTTCACGACGTCACTACAGGATAGTAGGGAATCAGAACTGGGAAGATTGCTATATTTTTTATAGCTTACAGATGTCCAGAGGCAGCCTTTTAGCTTATTTCATGTCCCAAGAGTAGCAATGGCTGTAAAGCTGTTCAAATGCTTGAAAGTTTCGGAAATGCTCCCAAATGCCGAGTGAATATATAGGGATAATCGGTGAAGGAGCTAGTTTTATCAGTACGACACAATAATCCCATATTGACCGCGGGCTCCAGTTTTGACCCAATTCGCCACGAATTATGTAATCTTTGTGCCGCGGCAATGTAGATCGCCGAAACTGGCGTTTACGACCAGCCGCGCGGCTCGTCTTAACCTGGTTTCTCCGTCACCAGCAGAATCCGGATCCGACCGCTGAGAAAGCCTCCGAGCCTGCCGCAGACGAGGAAGACCGGAAGCCACCCGGGAAACCGGCAAACTTGCAGCTGTGGAGCCTGTTCTCGGACCTGTCCACTAAGTCCATCATTAAAATCGTGGAGTTCGCGAAGAGCGTGCCTGGCTTCACCGACCTCAGCATCACGGATCAGATCACACTTTTGAAAAGCGCTTGCCTCGAAATATTGGTGAGTATAGCTGGAATTCTATTCGCTTTAAGCCAGTGGTTTTTAAGCAGTGTTCCCTGGAGGCCAAGACACATATCCGACGCATACAGCACAGTTTCTGCTGAAATTAACGTTTTAATGATCATGTTCTTGTAACTCTGTCGTTGAAGCACAGTTCATTTCGTGCGCCAGAGATTCGCCGAAGGCTTGGGGACTAGTGTAAGGGTTCGGCGGGTTAGTAAAGTTTAAGGCCACTACTTCACGGGACTTTCTGCACGGATTTGATTGGAAAACAATGTTTTAGACGCCGTAATTTAAGAGTAAACCCCCGAATTTTCACGAACGATATTGACATATGTGCGTGTTATTTCCAGTTTTTCCGAATCTGCAGTCGTTACGACGCCGAGAAAGACACCATGTCGTTTTCGGACGGATTGACGCTGAGTAGGACGCAGCTGCAGAGTTGCGCTTTCGGGCCCATGACAGAACAGGTAACTATCAAGCGGATATTATCCTGACTAGCCTGATGTTGATTAGGTAGATTTTATTACGTATAGGTGGTCAACGTAGTGTCGTCCAATTATAACTAACAATGTAAATTTCTATTCAAATACAAGTCGAAATAACGACCTACTTCAATACTCCAACTTCGTTACTCAACGCCTCTGCCGAATGTTCACTCCGGCCGAAAATCGCACCGCAAATCCGGCGGTTTTTTCGCTCTGATCTCCATGTTCGGTTTCGTTTCAGGTGTTCGGGTTCGCGAAATCACTGACGCCCTTCGAAATCGACCATACGGAAGGCGGCCTGCTGTGCGCGATATGCCTCATATGCGCTGGTGCGTGTTTGCTTATTATAAACGTAACTAGGGTTTGACACAATGATTGTAGTATCGAGTGGTAATTCTTCTTTTTAAAAAAAGTTGACTTTTCAAAATGCCTAAAACTGGCACATCTACTCTGATTCCACAGCGAGGTGTGTGCGATTTTTGATCGTGAATAAACGGCTTCTGTTTAGATCGCACGGAGCTTGAGGAGCCGGACAAAGTGGAGAAACTGCAGGAGCCTCTGGTGGAAGGCCTGAAATGGTACGCGCGCAAACGCCGGCCCAATCAGCCGCACGTATTTCCGAAGATGCTCATGAAGATCGCCGACCTGCGATGCATCGGATTTAAAGGTATTTGTCGTTTGTTGTGTTCGTCGGGCTCGTGGCAAATAGACATGGTCACAGAACTTGATACTTTTTGCGGAACCGTTGCCGGCGTTGTCGTTTTCAGTTTTTCACCAAATCTCTTTCAGAGCAGTTGTTAAGAGCCGCCGGTTTGAGTATTTCGGCAATATTGTTCTCAATTGCAGTGTATATGCGATTGAAGGCTTGTCCATTGAATAATGATAGAATGAAGCTCCCAGAACTTATTAGCCAAGATTTTATGGTCTAAATTAGATTTTTCGTATGTCACAACTCACAACGCTGCCGTTTGCTAGTAGCGTAATGTTGTGCAACCGTCGCTCAATCCCTTACCATTCATTTGGGAGTGTTAAGAGGTAAAGAACTTCCGTATAGAATTGATAGTCTATTCATATCTAAATAAAGCCGAATATATTCTGCTAACAACCGGCAGCGGTAAAGAACTTCATATAGCAACAGTTATGTTAGTTGTAAGTACATAACTTCAACATACTATAATATGTTGATATTGAAGTGAACCCGACTATTTACGGCTGAGGCTTGTCAGGGGTAATCGTCAACAACTGGCAGAGAATAGAAAAGAACATTGTATATTAACAATCGTATCCGTTTACGAATTCTCTTTTGAAATATGTAATTTCTATCCAGGAGCCGATCGGGCCATGGCGATCCGAAAGTCGAAAACGTCCATGCCTCCGCTCATGTCCGAAATGCTGGTGGACGAGGAGACCCAGCAGTCCGAGAAGTAAAAAGGCGCTCACAAGACCCGACAGCAGCAGCCCGGCGCGTGCGGCTCATCAAGTCGGCGGTTCGGACGCTTTCAAAATCGCTGGGACAGTGATCGGACGGACGCGACCCAGGAAAAATGCACCATCTCTTGTCACCCGCCCTTTTTTCATTTGTCGCGAAACTTTCGAAAAATCTCTCACTTTGTAAGCGCCGACGCGAGACTATGTCGCGTAACGCGAGTGTCGGCGCGCACGAATATGAGAGAATTGCTTGCGTTCCGTTTTTTCGGACGCACAAAGCGACTTTCGGAATGGCTTATCCGCGTTGTGTATACTTGAATAACTAACTTACGGATAGATAAACAACTAATGACTGCACCGTGCAGACTTGGCCTACCAGACACGACTAGATGTTCTGAAAAATGCAGATTTTCTACTTTTAATGGGAATTTTGGAGTAGTTGCGATGATCTGAACTGATTCTAATTTATATTTTCGGAACCAGTGCGCCAGTAGCTTTCGTTAAGGCAGGATTTATAAGGTTTTTCACGTGCAGTCTCGTGTGTAGCATATATCCGTAGGTTAGTTGTCTATGGTCTGACTACGCCGGCTGTCAAGTCGCATCTGTCAATCATCCGGAAGAGCCTAATACTTAACGTGGCGCTGGTTTCTCTTGCCCAGGGCGGCGCGCGCCTTGGAAATAAACTTGTATATTGCATCTCGAAGTGCGGCGTGTTCATCTCGTTGTTACGGCAATATTGTTTTTCTTCGTTCTTATATTCTTGTTTTGCTTCTTTCTGCTCATTTGCGTAATTGCGTCGTAGCTCGTCGACGCGCGTTATTGGTATTTTTTTTCCTTTGCGGATCTTATAACGCGGCTACTTTGTTATTTTTTAAAGATGATTTGTATTGTCCGAACGCGACGCGTGTCAGTATCGAAGAGCAAATGTTTTCAGTCATTTTGGGCGAGCTTCTGTGCGCATTGTGAACCGCGGGTGTTGACTTGCGCTTGCGTGCCTTGCGACCCGGTAATGTGTATCCGTTGAACAGTGTGTTGTGTCCTGGGACGTAGCCAGATGGCGTGGCAATTCCGTAGTTTAGTGGATATCTCTCGAAGGGGATTAGTGTGGACCAGTGGTTCGCAAACTCTAGGTATTCCAACTGTCAAAATAAACACTTTTTGACGAATGCACCTCTGTAACTTTTAAAGGTTTAATCCAACTACCCTTTGATACCGAATCCAGACCGGACAAAAAGCAATACAAGGGTTGCCTCGCGGGGCGCTAACACCGCATCGGTGAATTTATAAAAACATGACAAAAATATTTCGCGTTAATCAGCACAGTTGCCCTTATCGCTATTTTTTCGCTTTCCTGTCCTTTCCTACAGTTTTATATTGCTGTTCCTTTTTTTGTCGCTGTGCCCGTACGACACTGATATATCATCTTTCGTGACGTCGTCGCATCTGTAACGGATTTTCGTTTCCTTTCCGCGTTGAAGTGACTTTTGAGCGCGGTTTTCTTTGTTTCTGATTTAATTTGATATGGAAGAATTCTATTGGATCGGAACTGGGCTCTTGTTGGTGTTCTAGGGCTGGGTCAGGACAGGAGGGTCTTATACGCCGGGATTAGATGTCAAGGTGAAGGAGAATTTGGACTGTGATTATCGTAAAAGTGCTACTACGAGGGTTCTTGAACCAGTCTTAGGCGAAGATCAAGGTCCGACGTCTTGTAACTACTGTGCTAACTGAAACACAATTAGCGAGATGTAATTGCGGAACAACTCGTTCATTTTGATTCCATCGGTAGTGATGACTCCGAGCTTACGATGGCTGCAAGAATATCACAGAAACAAACACCTGTATATCACGAATCACGGCAAACGACGACACTCGTTTTCTAGTTGTTCGGTAAAGAACTACTCGAAAAACATCCATCAACGAACTAAAGATGTAGACACACACTTCCATGTCGCATGATTCGTGAAGATATTCCCTTCATCATTAGCTACAGGTAATTAGGGTCGATCAGAAGTCGAATTGTGTCAGTTGTGGTGGTAAGTAGGGATGGTGTGAACGCGAGGTTCGCGTTCTGTGTGTGAACCTCGGAAATTTTGAGGTTCGCGTTCACAACAGAACCTTGGTAGGTTCTGCACTGTGAACCTTTTTCATATATTGCAATTTTCCCTTCATTATAGCATCTTTTGTTTAAATTTATTGCATTTCGACTGCGGGCCACTCTATGCATGGCGCTGGCAGCATAAACAATCAACACTAAACGAGCATATGTACCTTGATAATCTGAGAAATTTTACTTGCGTTGTTGCAAAGTTTACTCGAAATATCCAGCTTTCCGTCTGTGAATATCTGGTGACTCTTTGCTGTTAGCTTAACCCGCAATCACATAACATCAAGAGCGAAATACACTCAGAGGTGGTCAAAGTAGTCAAGAAAGCTACTCAAGTAGAAGTAGCCACGAAAAAATCTACTCAAGTACGAGTAGAAGTACTTCTTGAATAAGCCACCTAAAACTACTTGAAGTAGAAGTAGAATTGACTGACTTTAAATCTACTCAAGTAAGTAAGTAGTTTTGAAAATAGGCTTAATTCGTTCGCATTGACTGTCAAAAGCTGCGAATTGAACATTGCGGAAGGAGCAGAGAGCTTGATTCGTATTGACTATTGATGCATCCCAGGATAGGTATCAATTTTCAACAGTATAAGCATTTTTTCGCATCATGGGATGCAAATTATATTATTGATATGAAAATGCGATACTAACCCTTCGTTTACTAGAAGATCCCGTTTTAGAGAATATCATGGCATGGCGCCCTGCCCCATATTATAAGGCCCCAAGTTTAGGCGATGAGCAACACGTAGAAGTTTATCGGATACGGTTTCATCACTTTGCGCGATTAGTATACGTTAATAACAAATATTGCGGATCATAAAAGTTATATTTAGTGTAGCTTTATTTTCGGAAAATACAGGCATTTCCACACTTGCCTTTATGGTTCAACTCAACATGTATGTTCTGCAGACAAAAGAACTGAAAGTAATTAGAACTCAAAGTAAAATACTCGCAATTGAAAGTGAAATACAAATCCCACTTCTAAAAAGCGAAAACTATATTCCATGTCTTTTGTCCATGAAGGTTCAAAGGTGATCTGCTAAAACTGGTGTAACGTTAAAAAAGCTGGATTTTCCAGATTAGCAAGACACGTAATGGGCTGCTAGATTACGATATGATATGTAATTGCTAGATTGCGAAACGGTAGGGCGCCAATGCGGTGTGAGCGGAACCAAGCAATCCGGTACCTACCTCCATAACTATTGTGTGCGAAGCGCAACAAAATTTCTGGGCTTTATTCAACTGTAATGAATATTAAATGTTGGTACTCCGTGAAAACAGCCCCGAAATTCCTCAGGCTATCTTTCGTATTGGGGGATTAAACTACTTTTACTTGGCAAACTGAAAATAGCGAAAAGTAAGTAAGTAGATCACAAAATATTACGAAGTAGAAGTAGAGAAAATCAGATCTACTTGAGTAAGTACCAGAAGTAGAGGGAAACTACTTGAGTACTTCCAAAAAGTAGAAGTACTTCGTTACTGACCACCTCTGAATACACTGCATGTAGTCAGTGAATAATGCTTATTAAACCAATCAATGAGATTGGTATCGTTTTCTGATGTAAAAATCTAGCAGGCGGACGGGGTCAATCGTGATTTCATATGTAAACTGTATCATAAATCCCAAATCCCTGCGATTGGGGTGTTGCCTACTGTTGTATAACTTGATTGTGTGGTAATATCGGTAGCAAGTATAGCAGGGCCAGCCAACCCGTGGCCTGCGAGAAGGTTTTGAGTGGCCCGCGAGGTAATTTCGAATGTTATCAAAAATGGATTGCACAGATTGTGAACTTGTGAAGCCAACCAAATATTTGATTAGTCTGGCCGCAACACTTGAGATGTGATGACTAAAATATCGGTTCCGGCGCATTGGCAGATCCATGACCCAGTCACATATTGGTAGAGCTTCATCCTATATTCGCGATTACGAGACAGAGTGTCGTTTAACATATGCGACTTTGCGTTTGCACTCGCATAAAGACGGTCGACTATGAAACCTAGGCACAAAATGATTGAGACTTTCGATATCGATATGTCCAGACGCCGATTACCTAGTCCTTGCAAACTGAGCCCAGCGATATAAAGCAGGCCCGCAATATAGTCAGGTGACAATATTATTGACCTGTGAACTTCAAAAAAAAATTCGCGCCTGGCGCGGCTAGTGGCCCGCGCAACAGTTCGTCAATCGAATGTGGCCCTTTGGCTGAAAAGGTTGGCCAGCCGTGAAGTATAGAAACCCGTTTGACACTCTGCTCAATATCCATGTAGCAATACTCTGGCGTCGAATACATTATTCGGTCTGGCCGAGACCGTTGAGGCGTAAGCTTATATTCCCTGCCAAGTCCTCGTCGAAATTGTTGGCAAAGCGACGGAAGATCTTGATTTTATGGAATTAATATATCATTTGATACATTTGGCAACGTTTAAAACGTCAATATGTAGCCTACTTCAGCACTGTGCCATTATGTGGCCCGAGTCGTCGCTAGGTATCGTGTACACCAGGCCTGGGCAAATTGCGGCCCGCGGGCCAGATGCGGCCCGACGAGCGAGTCTGTGCGGCCCGCGAAAGGCTGCTTGAAATTTGAAATACTAAACCTAATTTTTAGTGTTGCTGCGTGGACTAAATTCATACGATGTATAAACTGGACCGTAAATTCGTTTGCTATCAAACCTGTTCATTAACATACCGTGATTACGCAGCCTATACGTACCTCACATGCCTAATCCAGATTAAAACTAAAGTGAATGTAACAAGTTATGCCGTTAGAATTAAAGTCACAGGAAGTCACCTAACCTTCTTTGGTACCATTCTCACATTACGCATTACACGGTCTTCGTTACAAATCGTTACGTGATGTGTTTCCAAATCCATAATTCACGAAACAAGTGAATCAATGTCCATGATTTCTATGAATATATCACCACCCATGAAGGATGTCAAAAAAGAAAGCCGAAAGTTGAAATTGAAAGATGGTTAATAACTGCAACCTTCGCTAATCAACAAGGCCATTTCGGCAAGCTGCACACTTCTCAGAAAACAGCTACCAAGACAATTAGCTATATATATATTATCCTTAGGACCGTAACTACCGCACCTCAAACCCCCCAACTGCGTGGCGAGCTCGACGGACGCCCAAAATTATTTCATGAGTGAACATAAATTATAGGGTATTAGTTTTTAATTTATGCAACTTCATTCAATGATTTTTAGAACGGGCGTTTCGTTGTTAGCCATTACCGCGCCACGACGCACCAAGGTAAATGAACTTTAGGCCAACATGGGATTCCGAGACGGCACCGCAATTGCAGCTGCTGATCAAATTAACTAATTAAACAGAATAAAGCTCGACAGCTAGAAACCTTTGCCGAAAAGGACTACCCTTATGTTGACCGAAAACCACAAAGTCAAATCGTCTATAGGCAATATTTGCCGGTGAAGAAATACCAATCGGGAATCGGGGTCGTCTTTTCAGTTGGGTATGCTTCGGCGATTTCAATATCTTTTCACATAGCAGATGGGAGGTCACGAAATTACAACATGTAACGAAGTAATTATACCAACGATCCCTCCAAGACAGTACCTCACTCAGCTCGAGCGGTAAAACTGAGTAGACCACTACGTGGGCTGAGAGAGGTTAAAAAATATGGCAATATATCTGCAATTACCAATATTATGACCGATTGAATCATGAACCATGAAAAAATTCCGCGCTTGGCGCCATTAGGGCATACAAGACATCCCGTGCATCGTGCATCTCGATGGGGATAGGGGTTTGAAAAGAGTTCAAAATGTATCATGTTTATCATTGTTTCAAAATATGACGTCAAATAAATATTTCTTTGGGTAATTAACCGTCACTTTGTCAATCCTCAATATCAACACATCCACTGAGCACCAATTCGTGTAATACACTGCTTCCAATTTAGAAATAAAATCAATACGTTGGAAATTCTAAAATTTCTGACTCTGCCCACCAACATATTTCTTCTCCTCATTTGGCCCGCGGAGAAAAATAATTGCCCACCCCTGGTGTACAC